>CABEEJ010003615.1:10983-79199 GCA_901482245.1 Timema douglasi | reverse complement strand
TGTGTAATGGTAGGGTGATTGTGAGATGAAATGGAGGACCTACAGTTTAACGTGGAATCCGAACCACGGTGGAGGCCTGCAATTCCCCACATTCACAAGATGTCTTGTCAGAGGTGAAGGAAGGTTTTGGAAATCAGATAAATCTGTGCCAAGACCGAGGATTGAACCCCGGCCGCCAGCACAGAAGTCTGACACCTTACCCCTAGACCACCAGGTCACCTTCAAAATAATTACATCCCTAAATCACCACCTTATTTTGTTGAATCAGGCTCGTTTAATATTTTGTATCATCAGCTTGGTAATAGATTATCAGGGTAATGTGTGGTTTTGTGGAATTCAAATTTGTAGCACATGTTTAACGTGAGTGTATAAATCTAACACGGGCACAAACCTGGACTCAATTTTATGGGAGGGGGAGCGATGCTGTGCGTGAGCCCAGTGCATTCATTTATACCACAAAAATGTGGGCTTGCAGCTCCTAGATAATCAAGTCTATGCCGTGTAGTTCGTAATGTCAATAGCCATGAAAATAACTAACTGCGGCGACACAACAATCAATATCTTGGAAGACTCTGTAAATAAAACGGCCACCTACACTGCATAAGAATATATTGTAGTAAATCTTCATATTATGATAATTTAATACCCATTATTAACACACATTTATTTTTCATTTAATGTCTTGAAGAACTACATTTTTAATATTAACTATAAATAAATTATAATACCTACAGTAGCCCCATGGCTTCTTTGGTGCTGACTGACAGCTTTAAAAAGTTACCAGACCAAATTACGTATCCCTCCGCTGAATCAAATTATGTGCAAAAACATGTGTTTAGCAGCTGTCACTTCTGACATTCAAAATTTAGGTATATACCTACATTTTGACTGTCAAGTCAGCTGTGAGCTGTCTGAAATTTAGAGTAAAGGAAGAATTTAATACCTACCTAGTTCTTATTCCTCCTTGATTACGTGACTCGTGTAGAACCTTCTTATACATCATTAATTAAAGTGGCAGCCTTCTGGAGCATTGAAACGGATTATGGCTTTTCAGTTGTTTCCCAATATTAACATGGTGTGTTTTTATTAAAAAAATATGGTTTGCCTTAAGTAATAATTAGAACCGCGTCTTACTACCCATCAGGGCTATACGCTTATGTAGGGGGTCTAATAATTATGCCATTGGGTTAGGAATTGGTAAGGTTAAATATAGAAGAAGTTAACCCGCATTTGCGTGTAATGAGAGTGTAAAAACATTTAGGAAAACCACCCTCAGTTCACCCAAGCGAGATTTGAACCTCTATCTCCCTGTTCTCGGCAGTCCAGCTCAATACGAAACTAGGGCGTTAGCTAACTACGCCACCAAGGCAGGTCAGTTCGCCTTAAATTAAAATTAAAATATACCAACAATTCTAGTCTATAGGAAATTAGAGCCAGAATTTTTTAAACAAATTGATTCTTTGTCACAATGGTTAGAAAGGAAAATCTCAAGTTATTTGAAGATGCTCTTTGTGGATTTTAAAAATGGGACACAAACTCACACAAGCATCGAACCTCGAGATAGAGTATACCTTGATTTTCTTACAACTTGACATTTGGAGCGAATTTTAGAAAATATAAATATATTCTCTTAAAGCTGACATTAGGATGGTAATGACATCTCACTTACCACTGTGGTTTTCACATTCTATTTCCATTCAAATTCGAGTGCATCGTATATTTTCTTTTATTCTATATACCACCTGATTTAATTGTCCAAAAGACATGTACTACTTACCATTTGTATAGCTCATGCACCCCGAAATTCCACCCCAACACCCTTTCATGACGGTTTCAAATACATTTAGCCTTTTACTGATTTAATCTGTTAGCATTGATTTTAGAATATAAGAAGCTCCATTGCCACATGAAAAGATACGAAAATTATAATATTTTATTTTTATTATTTTTCTCCTAAGTACCATCAACAAAGAGCTTTCGTATCAAAGTTTGGGAAAACAGTTCTTCACAAATATTTAAGATCAACGACCCAATTTTTACAGCTATAAGCTTTCGTGATTGACCTATCTATAGTGGGCGTAAGGAGGGATGGGGTATTTAATTGTTTTACTAATTTATTTAGATATCCATTTTAGGTTTTTTTTCTAGTTATTTTATACTATTACTCCCTCTCGACCTCTCGAAGAGAGAAATATTGTGATCATCGAACACGAGATTTTGATAAATATTAACGTTTTATGACCCTTTGAAACAGAAAAAGTTGATTTTGCAGTGCCATCTGTCTGTCTGTCTGTCTGTCTGTCTGTCTGTACCTTGAGCTAGATCCGAACCCATTTTGTCCATCAGCCTAAAACTTGGTATCTAGGGTTTTCATAAGGGCAAGGGCGAAAAGAGATAGCATCGATTTTCTCTATGAATGTGGGGAATGCCAGGCCTCCACCGTGGTTCGGATTCCACGTTAAACTTTAGGTCCTCCATTTCATCTCACAATCACCCTACCATTACACATTAGCGTAAGTGCGTATAACCCGAACGGGTAGTAAGACGGGTGCTAATTATAATAATAATAATTTCTCTAAATCAGCATTTTAACTATTTTGATTCAATTTGGTATCCGGACACTGTTTAACATTACAAATAAAATGGTAGCTCTCTTTTCCCCATAAAAAAGTGTTTAAGGGTTCTTCAAATAAGCAGAAATTTCCAATTTTTATAATATATCCACAAAAATTTGAGATGAGAAATAACTTTATTGTAAAGGTATTGCACTGTTAAAATTTAAAAAATATTTTAATTTGAAATATATTTTTATACATCAATAGTTTCTGTACTATAAGCAAATATATATAATATATATACATATTATATATAATATATACACACACACACATACATATCTTTTCATGGATTACTTAGAAAAATAAATTTAATTATTATGCTAATTGGGTGGACAGAGACGTTATTTTTTCTCATTGTTTCTGTAACGGTTTATATTATTACTTTTATGCTCTTCGGTGGAGTGTTTTTACACAGTGGTTTGTTTCACAAATTTTAAGATTTTTTAGTAAATTTATCTATCTGAAGAGCAAAGAAAGATAAAGTCCCTACGGACAAACGTACCATTTGTTTATTAATATTATATTTTAAAATTATTAAGATTTTCACATTTTAAAACTTTTCACAACCAACCCAAAAATAAGTTTGTGACCTAAAGTTTGGAAACCACTGATAGAGCATTGGTTTCCAATTTGGGAAAATTAGTATAAAAGTTGGCATGTCAAATATCTGTAATCGAAAGGGCCGCAAAGAACATTAAAGATACTTTCAAAATAAAATATGAATGTTCATCATATCATGTTAAAAGAATTCCAATCTTTTATCTTATTATTAAAATAAATTGTAAGGTGCACCGCACAGATTTTCTCCAGCTTTTATCTTAAAATGGACATTTACTAAAAACTCGTAAGATTTGTGAAAGGAAATAATAGGTCTATATATTTTTGTTTAAACACAACACCAAATATCATAAATGAAATAATATACATAATATACACTGTTAATCACCCTATGGCTTTAAGAACCAGGAACACTGTTATAGAAACATTGAGAAAATAGAAACATATTTGTCCACCAAAGAACATAAGAATCAAAATAAAATATATATTTGCTTATAAATAGTAAATTATTGGTTTTATAAAGATATAGTTTAAATAAAAGATTATTTCTGTATTAGTACGCCAACTTTACAATTATAAGTTATTTCCTTTAAAAATAGTTGCGAAGAAATGATTTAAATTGGATAATTTTCCTAATGTAAGCTACCCTCGAAGTCATTTTCGTGAGAAAATGAGAATGCCATCTTGTTTATTATGATAAACCATGTCTAGATATAAAACGCATTCAAAATATGTTAAAGCGAATTACTAGAATATATTGTTTTAATCTTTTTGCTCTTCAGTAGACTAACCTTAAATTTAAGTAGGGTTGGATATCTAATTCCAAAAATCCCTTGGGGGTACCTTATGAACACTCCAGATACCAAGTACTAGCCCAATAAGTAAAGGCTTGAGTGCATTCCTTGCTCCGGATGGATAGAAATCACATCAAACCAACATTTGGCTTGATGATATAAAAAAAAATTAACCGTTTTTATAACACCGGGGGAGAAAATAGCTTTTATTAAAAAATTCTGTGAAAAAGAATATAAAATGTTTAATTAGGGTAAATTACTTTTTTACCTGGACCACAGACAATGGCTTCCCAGGCCCCAGTCAAAGACAGCTACGATTTATTACGCTTCAAAATAACATGTTTGTTAAATTTAATCAAATTTTATAAAAGGTTTTGTCATTATTCAAAGAAAAACTTGAAGAGGTTTTCTAATGTGAAGTGTATATTTTACAGTAGCCATCATATTAATAGAAATATTGATTTTATTTCACATTTTTTCTGGACATTTGTGCTTTCATAACGATATAATTTAATTAATAACTAGCGAGCTCAATGTCAGTACATTTTCTATTTGGCTATGTATCTTATTTCCCGTTTGGGCTATACACTTTTAATTATACTAATATAATATGAAAGTTAAATTTAGATGAAATATACAAGTATACAAGTTGCATAGAACAAGAGTGGGAAGTAATTTAGATATAAACATCTCTAACACAACCGACAAGATTACACCCCAACCTTCCCGTCACTAGCAAATCAAAATAATTTAAACTTACATCCATCCCACAAAACTCGTATCTATGGTCACGTGGACAAAGGTGCTTAGTTTGTCGGTAATGGGAAGATCAAGATTTTAATCCCAGTCAGATGTACTCAAAATAAATAAAAACAATTTTCACTCTCCCTCCACACAGGTGAGGATATTTTTCTCCTCATTTAAAAGGTCAAATTCCGCGATGTTCATGACACATATTCAAAAACTTTTGAGACTATACTCTATAAAAAAATGATCTCCTAGAACCATATTTTATTTATTTTGGCCTGAAAAAGTTTTTTTGCCATAAAAAACAACAGAAAAGATACTGATCTTATCTCGCGATCCCCTTCCATTCCACCTTAAAGTTAGTCCACATTCTTTGCGCAACCTCTCTAAAAATACAAATCTCTCGTGGTTGACTGACTGCTACCTAAGTTTAAAAAACATAGTGCTTTGTGGGGATTTTATATGACTATAAAATTCTGTCATGAATATGTTTTCGATATAAAATAAACGTGGCGGGTTACGAGTCATGACCTCTGACAAGAGTAAAGAGAGGTCTATAAAATTATCCGCTTATGTGTGTGTGTGTCACCATTTCAAATCTCACTCTCCATTGCATACGTCCGTTTAAGCCGCTATTTTTTGATAGCCGGAAGCGCTGAATTGCGCGCGCCCTCATTTTACGACAGGTTTTTCTCTTTTTTTCTTTATTGCACGTGTTTTACTAGCAGTAACAAGCCATTGTGTGGAACTCGTTACGTCGATCGTTTTCCTCACGTCTGGGTAAACAGCAGTATCGCAGCCCTCCAGCTGAGTGGTCAAGTCTGATGGTAATGATTTACTCTAACTAGAATAAAACATAATAATTAAAACAATCTAACCAATAATTTACCACTTATTTGAGAAGGAGATACTCTTTTGGGAATAGAAATATGCACCCATAGGAAAAACACTGAAGACAAGACTTAATTGGCGGCACTGGTTTAATTTACTAATAGCATTTGTAGGCATTTTGTAAATTTTTACAAGCTAGTAATAATAATATTAATAATAATCTTTAAATAATTTCCCACTTCAATTTACAATTTCCGTTATTATAGTGCTGGCCAACAGTCACAAGACCTAAAGCAGGCCAGCATTGAAAAGTTCAAAAGTACCTGATATAAAAACACAACTACATTAGAAAATAAAACAAACAATCAAAGTAAAGTAATGACACACACAAACAGTCACTACAAGATAAGAAACAAATTGTAATATTGATAAAAGCAATAAAAACTACATTAATAAAGAGAAGTAGTGAAAATCACTCATCATTGGTATCGATTATAAGAACTAAAATAAAAACAAAAAGCAGAATTCACCAAATTTATATATCATGAGTACACAATGTACTTATTAAATTAGTGGTAGTAGACTTGATAATAAAAAAATAGCGGCTTCAGTGGCCGGGTGGTCTTAGTCATCACTCATCACTCATCACACTCGTGTTAGACTAGTCCTCCACGCCAGTGTGGGTAGATTATCTCTAAAATGCTTCCTTCTTAAGGACAGGCTACACGGATCTGTACCGCACCGCATTTTCCCGGTGGAATGCTATCTATGTTTTTAGTTGCAAGTGGCTACACGAGTCTGCATTTCACCGGCGCGGACGAATCGTCGAAAGAGCATTGCTCCGAACTTTTGCGGTGCGGTGCGGACCGTGTAGCCACCTAGCACCGGAAATAAATGTTCGGGAGCTTCCAAAAGGCATTTCTTTCACAGCCGTTGCACGTGTGACGCTGTAGTCAATTGTTTCAAACATTACGTACAAGATAAACAGTATTATATACAACAACTTATTGAACAGCAAACCTTCTTAATTATTAACTAACTTAAGATTTTATTCTTCGTATTTAATAGCTAACTTAATTTTATAAAAATAGGTGAAAACCTATGCAAGTAAAAATCAAAATACAAACTTTTTTTGTAGTAGAACTCAATATATAAAATTATATAAAAATGATTAGAAAATGCGGTGCGGTTCGGTGTGGGTCGGCTCATTACCCATTTGAGTAACTCTCATTTATGCGTATAGTCTGAGCAAGTAGTAAGGCGTGGTGATAAAAAAAATTAATAGATAACAAGTTTTTCATTTGATGCTATAGTGAGATTCATGAGGTTGAGAATATTATTATTAATTTTAAAAATAAAGAAAAACAAAATTGGCAAAAAACGCTATTTGTTATTTTCTATAAAGAGTAGTTTTATGAAAAGTTCAAATTGTTTACTATTTTATTCTATTGCCGCCCCTAAAAATTAATTGTTTTTTTCCCCCAACTCATCCATTCAATGGCTCAAATTTGCGATCTAATAGTTTTACAAAAAAACACGTTAATATTGAGTGAACCTTTTATACAAGCAATATAACCTAACGTCATATTTCACAGTTTTTCCGTTAAGTTTTTGTAATTTGGGAAGTAATATTGTTCCTGGATATTGCGTGTTTCAAAAAACATTTAGTTTTAAATAAGGTGAGATTATTTTTTAACATATTTAAATTATTTATAAATAATATAATTATTAATTTATTAAAGAAATGGAACGTTTAAGTCGATTTAATCTTACACACGGTTTTGTTTAAGTTTTATTAAAATAAAATTTCACTAAGGAATATTTTAGAAAAACATAGTGAATAATGGCGAGTAAGAAGTAAGGAAGTTAAAGCTAATTAATTATATTTACTAAATATCACTTAACAACATTTAGTTTATTATGAAAATGAAACCCTCAACAAAAATGAGAATGATTTTGTATCCATATACATATGACGATTTGAACGGTCTTTTTCCTTTTAAAAAAATCTCACGGAGCTAGCAACTATTAATTTAGCTCTCTGTATCAATCAGACCGAGGCATTCAGACGTTGGTGACATATTCCATCACCAAGCTCTGTAGTCAATACGAGAGTTTGAGAAGATAACTGAAATGGCTTTATTGTTATATTATAATTCATTTGATAGCGTTTATAGTTTTAGTGGCCTTAAATTATACCGAAATGGAAACTTAAACACTTGGGATATCTAGATTGCATTCATTCCATTTAAATAGGTGGAATATTCTACAACTTTAATCTCCGCGATGGGCGTGAGGTAGAAACAATGAAATAAGTTAGGGAAAAGTGAATGAAATGATTAAATATTAATAACAAAAACCCTTTCTCACAAGTAACTTTTCCCCTCCCCTTTTTACTCCTACACACCACCAGCGACAAGGTAATGAAGGTCTTAAAGGCACTAAAGAGGGTGAGGGAAGGGGAGGAGATTGAGAAGTTTTGCGACTTGCTTGACATTATTTACAGGGACGGTGCTACACCCAATATCACTGCTGCAGGTCTTATGGAGAGAAAAGCTTTATCTAAGATCTCTCTTACTTAGCTGTTGCCGAATCTCCTCGCTCTCCGTTAGGTATGAAGGTGGTGTGTTGGGGTAGGAAGGATCTATTGGCAACCTCGACTCACCACCGTTGCGAGACTTGTCTTATATTTAAGAGAGATTGACCACATAAAACGAGAGAATGACAACGCTGTTTCCCAATAGTAACCATACAGTTCTCCCAGCGATGATATCCAGTGTTAGGTTTTTCCACCTTGTGTGAATGTTGACTGTTCATCCCTCTTCTTATCCATCTTACACTATCTTATATCAACATTTACCTCTGCACTCACAGCTAATGAGTTCCATTTATTCCATTACTGACCATCACCGCCTTAAATTTGACATTATGTACACTTAATTCACCTTCACAGGTGGCCGCATGATCTAAGACTTAATTATATCAATAGACTATACTGCCGATAATGGGTAGATCATGACTCGAATCCCATCACTATGTACTGAGAGTGTTTTTTCCCTAAATGGTTTTACACTCTTCCTCCACGAATATGTGGGAGCACTTCCTCTTAATTCAATCTTCATAATCTCTAAAAGATTGCGAAGTTAGTATATATATATATACATACATACATATCGCTCGAACGGGTATTAAGACTAGATGCTAAAAATCACAATTAAATTATATTCATTTTACCCTGAAATGTAAATGGCAGCCTTAACTTGACCAACTATGCCATGAGCATATCTTTTAAGCTGCACCATAGTGTAAAAGCCGTGGTCATACTGGGCTGCTTGAGCGGGTCTCGTTAGGAATGAAAATAAAAGAAGTGCGATACTCATTTGGACAGAGATGATCCCACACACAAAGAGGAAGCTTGTGCAGAAGCTTTTGAAATAAGAGTTTTAACTTCTAAAAGACCGCGCTGTTTTTATATTGACAGGAATATAATAGCGAACCTAAACCTTATTTTAAATTTCTAATATTTATTATTTCTGGCCTTTTCTAAACCTTTCAGCCCTATCAAAATTATTTTGAGTTTAGGTCAAACTTTGTTGACCATTGTTACCAGACATTATAGTTCTCCAAGGAGTAAGTTAATGGAACATAATTTAAATATTTGTTCAGGGATACATTTTAAAATAAAAATCTGAGTCTTTTTCTGGGTATCTAAAAACTATCAGGACAAAATATGTGTTAGTCTTCACAGAAAATATTAAAAAATATCTACAATTTATGATAAAATAAATTTAAAATATCTCTACGTTGAGCCAACAGTCTAGTATTCAACCAGTGTGTATTTTTATTGAGTTAAATTCAATATTTTGACTGTAAAGAAGAAACTAATCATCAACCAATATCCTAGAAGGAATCGTCATCGATATTATTATCTATACTGGAGGTATATGACTAATTTATAATTATATAATAATTCATATACTCAGTTTAACAACAGAAACTATTGCAAAGTTTTAGAAGGAACACCTACTAATTTGATTATATTTTTATATTTTCTAGGCAATCCATATTTCACTTAAAGAGCTTAACTAACTAATAGGCATGGTCAATTATTGTACACTGCTTAAACAACATTTAACTTTTGACCCATGACATAAAAAAATTGTAACTTAGAATTTGATTCTTCTTTATCATAAATATACGACATATACATTAAAGGTGAATATATATGATGAGTTGTTATTAGTCTCGGACTCGTTGGGATGTGATTATTTATGAAAAAATAAGTAGGAAATATATGGCTGACTTTTTCCCGAAAGTGATTATCAAGGGAGTTATTAGCCCTTGAAAATCGTGTTTTAAAATGCTTTTAAGTAAAAATATCAGAAACAACTTGAGCTAAGACCACAAATCCCTGGTTAATGTTTTGTTAAGTTAAGACATTAAACCCTTTAAAAACTTGTTTATCATATCATTACATCAATCTTATATTAAAATTTAGTTATCCCCAACAGAAGGTTCATTTACCAATTTAAATAATGTTTTAACATAATATCTAAATCTGAAAATCATAATTTATTTTAATAGTTTAGGAACTATATTAAAGGGACCACCTACTTTAAGTAAGAATCCTCACACTACAATAGTTATTATTGGAATGGCAGTTCTTAAATAAACGTGATCGTCTTAAAATTTCGTGTTGGGTTCCTGTTAAAATTAATTGTAGAAAGCTAGAGTCCTGTTTATAACCATTATACTTAATGTCGAGTAAAACGTCATTAAATATAAGTTAATTATATCACTTAATGCAATTAAAAAATGTTTATAATTAAAAATTTAAGGTTTTAAAATATAAAGGTTTATATTAATATTTTACGCGTTTGTATTGACGTGAGCCATATCTAAAACTCACAAACCACCTCTCAAGTAATTAAGAATTTCTGGACGTATGCAACGCACCTCAGTGCTCCCGTAGCTCCCCCCTCTCTTAAAGTTAGGTAGTCCAATTTGTGTTTATAGTTTAGCAACAATGGTTCCTACTTTAACAATCTACAACAACTTAATTAACAAATTAACAAAATGTTTTTTTAACTCATCAAAACTAATGATATTGGAGTCCTATACGTAAAACTACAGTAAGCAACAGAAGACGGAAAAGTAAATATAAAGTGCAAACAAGAGCAAGTTTTTAATTAATTCTCTTCTCTTAGAAATTTGTTGCAAAAAAAGCGGAAAAACTATCCAGGCCATAATGCCAGCTTCTAATTAAGTTAGTAGCCTCTCAAAACCTGATGACTTTTTAGAGACCTTAATTATTACCTACCATCCGAGATATCCGTATGTTTTCACTGATGAGATAGGTATGAATCAATAAGACAGAGCTTGGACAAAATATATTTGCATTTGTGTAAAGGAATAGTAAGTGAACAATTAAGAAAAGAAACCTCACTATACGAGGCCTGGATTCGAGCCCTGACCTCTCTTCTCACTGACAAAACAGACCAGCGTAGATTGACACCTTAGCCCACGTGATAAAGTTCCTCCTTTGGAACCCGCCTCGTTGGCGTAGTTGGCTAACGCGCTAGTTGTGTTGAGCTCGACTGCTGAGGACGGGGAGATCGAGGTTCGAATCTCGGTAGGGTGAACTGGGGGTGGTTTTCCTAAATGGGGTTTCACTCCCCCTCCACGCAAATGCGGGTTCACTTTCTCTAATTAAACCTTCCCAATTCCTAATCCATTAGCGTAGTTAGTACTTAAAGCGTATAACCCGAATGAGTTGTAAGACGCGGTGCTAAATAATAATAATAATAATAATAAAATTTTCTTTTGGACTATAAATTTGAATGTCATTTTAACTTTTTGGCGGACTGTCTAAGCATCGATTACAAACAAAACTAAGAGATAAATTCTCTCCAATGAATAAACTTGGAAAATTTTCAGAGTAAAATCTTCAATAGCTATATCCTTAGAGGATATTGGACAGGTTTTTATGGGGAAGCTCCCATTTTTTACTTATATTTCCAATAATTCTAGAAAATAAAGGTGTAAAGTTATTTTTAAAAATTTATTTGAAATTCTAAAATACCATTTATGATTCTGGAGACAGCGGGCTTAGCAAAACCTCTAAGAATAATCGCCACACTCCCAAATGGGTAGGGGGGACATATCTGTGGTGACGTGATCTAATACGTCACCCTGGCGTTGTACATGGTTGCGGGTGACGGGGTGATCTGGATTATAATCCATATCAGGTGTATTGATGGTGGTTTTTCCTATAATGATTTCCCACTATCCCTCCATGAAATTGTGGCTTCATCTTCTCTAGAATTCTACCTTATTCATCCCTATCCGATCAGCGTAGTTCATGCATTCTTATATCTCAATACTTTGTGACAAAGCACTGAACAAAACATATTTTTATAACTCAATGAAATATACACTCATCATTTGGTTCATTGATACTTTTCTGTTTTTCTGAAAATCATAAGATGGCTATTATGATAAATTTATATTAAAAATAGAGCAATTTTTAAAACAACTGGAAATGTAAAATGATTGAATGAAAATGGAATAAAAGTTTGTTTTGTGAAATGAAAATGTCAATTAGGAATGATCTTGAACATAATTTTAAGGATGAAGGGTGTGTTTTACAGAAGTATGCTTTCAGTATTCAAGGTCGAAATATGAAAAGGTAAGATCGGTTTTTGCCGGATACAAATATGAATCATATCCGATTTAACATTAAAACTACATTGTTGTTTTGTTTCTTAAGATTCCTAAAATTTTTGTAATATTTGATAAGTGTTATTTTATTGACTTTGACGGCTGAAGGAGCGTTTATTTATTTTATTAGGTTTATTTTTTAAATATAGTCACTTCATTTTATTTGCACAACACCATATGTCAAAACTAACTTAGTGTTAAGAAATTTTCTAATTTAGAAAAAATGTTTTTTTTGTGAAACTCTTCTTTCATGACCTGTTTTTTTATATTTTTTTTAAAATCCTCTAGATTATGTTTTTAGTTTTCTTGTAAACATATATAACATTAAACTCATTATTATAAAGCTTGGTTGTTATTTTACGTTTTACATTGAGCTACAAATGAACAAGCCTCTAAATTAAATATGAGAGAATTATTTGTAGGATTGAATAAATATTTCGAAACTATATTTTTACTTTCGCTTGGAGAGAAAGTATTGTGTTCGTCAGAAAAATCGAACTTGAGATTTTGATAAATGTAGTCTGTCTGTCCGTCTATCCGGCTGTCTGTACCTCTGGCTAGAGTCGAAATTATTTTAACAATTGGGCTAAAACTTGATACTTGGGGTTTTCTTAAGGTTCCTTCGAGGAGTTTTTGGAATTATTTTCACAAATTACTGGCACAACTAATTAAAATATGTTTCACTACTTTAACGGAAAAGTCATGGCTCCGGTCTATAAAACTGATACTAATTATTCGAAGGGCACGTTGCGCTAACCACATGACACAGCAGAAGTTGGTACTATCTTATCCAGTAGATGGCAGCTGCTCCGTTGGTATTACTTGAGTGCAGGCTGAGGCCGTTTATATTTATGGAGGCTTTCTTCACAACTATGAATAAGCTTTGTTTTACCAACAGAATCATAAGCCACTTAATAATTATGTTTCAATACGAAGTTTCTTATTACGATAACCAACGGACGACGGTAATGATCCAGCGTCGAACCGATTCAAAGTTTCATTGGAAAGCGTTCTCGTTACTTAATTCCGAGGAAAATTACCATTTATTCGAGGAGAACTTGAATCAACACGTGGACATTAATAGTTACAACAGTTCCAAATTAGTTTGCGCATCCAGATAAAGCCCACAACCGCCATCAAACTCGCACACTGTACGCAAGTAACCCAAACAATTTCACGATCAAAATTCAATGTGACGGCATTTCCTCCCGTTCTACCAGGATATTGCAGGATGGCAAGGGAAATGGGTGTGGTGCTAGAATTCACATTGGAGTTTGTTGTGGCCAAAGGAGGTGGTGTTGGGGAAGGCGACGTAGAGTTGAATTTGATTCAAGATAATTAATCATTTCCTAATTAACAGACGAGTTAATATTGTTCCCATTGTTGATCGTCCACACGGAATCGTGCAATAACGGGAAGGACACTGTTGTCGTTGTATCGAGGCGTAGTGGTCTAATCACATTGTTAAACGTTGTGTCGTGGTGAGGGGCTTTCAATTGTTTGAACACGTTTGCGGATAGCAAAGGGGAGACAATTAATAGCCATGACAGGATTAGATTGTGTTGGTTTGGTATTTGCTTTTTTAAACGTGATACTTTCATAAGGGGGTCTATTTTTATTTTGAGAGGTACTAGATTTGATTGGTTTTTGATAGCGTTGTTATATGGTTAAATAACTATTTCTTTGAGTAGGAAGTTTATTTTCCAAAACAGAAGAATATATTATTATTATCTTTATTATATTTATATCCACACATTTTATTACCGGTTTGGATTATACGCATACATTAATAACGATAAAACCCACTTAGGTGGTCATATGGTCTAAGGCGTTACTCTTTCAATAGACTAGATTGATGATGATGGGGAGATTGGGTTTAAAATCCCAGTTGGATATACTTAGGGTTGTTTTTCCTAAATGTTTTTCCACTCTTCCTTCATGTAAATACAGATACAGTTCCTCTAAATTCAACCTTCCTCAACAATAACTCATTAACATATAACCCAAACGGATAGTAAGACTCGGTGATTGAAACAAAATAAACCCATAAAGGAGCAGGGATAAGTACGGTAGAATTTAATAGTAAATATATCCGAATTTTAGTAAAGGGAAACCATTTAGGGAAAACCAACCTCAATACACCCGACCAGGATCGATCCGAAATTGGATCTCCCCTTCAAGAGCAGTCTAGTTTATTGTTAGAGTGATGTCTTAAACCATAATGCCCCCGAAGTGATCCATACGGTGTTATTTGTAATGTAAAACATTCCCTAAATACATATTTTAAACACAATTGTTAAAGCTACTTTTAAAAATTTTGAATTAAAAAAAATCCCTTATCAGTAAGCTACCCTTAATTTAAGGTGAGGTTGAAAATAACAAAAATTAACTACCGTAGGTATTACCATATAACATCTAAATATCATGTTTGAACAAAATTCATTTAACTATTATGTATCTAGGCTCGTGGGCAAACCAACTTACAGATTGTAAAATCCACTTTTTTGGGTTCGGAGGGCACATAAAGCTTAAATATGCATCATAACCTCGAGGTAATAAATATTCACGATTATAATACTTTCTCTTTATGAGATGAAGCAAAAAGATAATTAAGCTGTTATATCCAAATTCTCCTTTAGATTACATGCAAATTTCCTTTGTGATTGTTTTCTATTTACAGCACTGACACACAAACATGTGTATTTATTACAGAAGAGATAATATGTGTTTTATATATTGTATAAGTGTACGTATCACTTGTTATATAGAGGATGTATCTCTTCTTACCATCCTTAGAATGGTATCCTTGAAAATGAAGAGCACGGAGTTTGTAAGATTGTGGATCATATTTGAGAGTTTTAAAAATTAATATAGCTACCTTCATGTTATACCAGTATTATTTTCTTGAATTGTATACTTTTAATGGTGGCTTTTTTTACGGATGTATTATTATTATTATTATTATTATTAGCACTGCGTCTTACTGCCCGTTCGGGTTATACGAACTTACGCTAATGTGTAATGGTAGGGTGATTGTGAGATGAAATGGAGGACCTACAGTTTAACGTGGAATCCGAACCACGGTGGAGGCCTGGCATTCCCCACATTCACAAGATGTATTGTCAGAGGTGAAAAAAGGGTGTGGTAATCAGATAAATCTGTGCCGGGACCGAGGATCGAACCCCGGCCGCCAGCACAGAAGTCTGACACCTTACCCCTAGACCACCAGGTCACCTTTACGGATGTAAGTGGAGATGCTATAGATTGGTAAATTTTCAATTGGAATATATTCCGGTAAAATTTCCCATCATTGATTAACAGGGTAGTGATTTTATTAGAAAATGATTACATTAAAATATAGAAGTATAAACATATCTCGTCTACAGCAGACTGGATAATCCCTACGTTAATATTAGTCAACTAGTAAGTGCTGTACTGGAGTGTGAGAAGAGAACAGGATTAATAGTAGCCAGTAAACCCTTGCAAAACTTAAGCCCATTCAACTGTACCCTCCCGCATCCCCCCACCCTAAAAAAAAGATTTAGTCTTTTATTGGGTTGTTGAAATTAAATACTCAGCGAAGTGTGTACACAAAATAGCAAAGAGAGTTTATTTTCGATAATTGATACAAAAATATTGTTAGATTTTTTAAAACTTAAATTTTAAACAAACAATATGTAAACTGAGTATGCTATGTCAGAAGTCGGCAAAAAAAATATCTATCCACTGATACTTTATCCACCGCTTTAGGCTTTGTATTAGTTGAGAAAAAGGGATGTTGACAACAGAAATAATATAAAAAAATATTGTTAGATTTTTCTTTTAACTTAAAATATTTAAATTTTTAAACAAACCATGCGATTTAATATAAACAGAGTATGCTATGTCAAAAGTCAGTAAAAAAAAACCTATACACTGATTTCTTATTCATCGCTGTAGGCTTTGTATTAGTTGAGAAAAAGAGATGTCGACAACAGAAATGATATTTAGGATTCTTTGATGATATTTATTGTGTTAACGTCTTTGGGGGAAATTAAACTGAAGTGTAACCTTTGAAACGTGGGATATCTTGATTGAGTTCGTTCTATTTAAATAGTAAATACATTCTCCTGAAACAAAATTAAAGGAAAAATATACACAAGTACAATTTGAATTATAAATCCATGAAATAAGATAAAATATATTTTACAAAGTGTTAGAAATGACTCTTTAGTTGGTAAATGGACTGTACCAAATCCTCCTTCCACGAACCCTTTACCGTCCTTAATGTACATCCGTCTGTCAGAACTAAACAGTAATTGGTTCAAAGTTAGTGGCCCCATTAGTCTTCCATTATGATGTAAATTTCATTATGAAGCCCAGTACACATGGCACAATTTATTGTACAGAAAGTTGTGCAAGAAAATGTACAACGTTTTGGTCATATCAATTATAGGTAAGTTTAATCTCAAAACTGTTCACACGGATTGTTGGGGGAAAAAAACCTTTGGTGTATAGTTGATACATTATCATCAATTCAAATAAAGTCTAGATTATATTGTTATTAATTATTAATATTCCATAAGTAGTATATTAAAAACATTATTTATATAGGAAATGTTCTATTCTGAGCATGATACAAGCCATATCTTTAAAATGAGCTAACAAAGCAGACCTTTTACAATCTTAGGTGTTCATATTACGCCATCTTTAGATTACAATTTAATATATATTTTTTCAAGAAATTGTGTCATGTATATTGAGATTTAGGGAAATATCATACAGTAGGACCACCACAGAACCACTCTTTTATATATGTAAATTCATCAACATTCACAAACTGTCATTATTTTTAACAAATTGACACAATACGTATATAACCACCACTTTAGCACACATGAATTATGTTTATGAATACATGAAAGAATTTATAGTAGGTATGTAAGTATTTCTATAACAGTTTGATTCTAGATGATATATTTGTCTTAGACATGATCATTTCAGTTTCTTTTTAATTCTGAGGAGCTTGACACGAATCCTTTCCCTTCAAATTAACTCTAAATATTTTGTGACACAAGAATTGCATTAGAATGTCTGCTTTTCCTAAACCATATTGGATCAATTATTTTGAATGCTTGCATATCACGTAGATATATCTATATTAATAAAAGTCTAATGGCGTATATACTCTATAGGTATATATATGTATGTCTGTACAGATAAATTTTAATACTTTTCAATGAGCTAGAAGTCTAAAATATGGTGAAATTATGGATGAAATACTTAAGAGGTGCGTAAAACTTTCAAGCTTGAAAATTGATAAAAGACTAAAATCGTAAAAAATAAAAACGTGATATATTCAATCATTTTAATTCATCGAAATGTTATTTTCACTTCAAAATCAAGGAGAAACTAGATTGTAAATTTCAATTTCAAATCTAAAGATAAATTGCAAATTAGATAGTGATTTGTTATAATAGTTTTGTTTGTTGTTTAGTATTCATATTAGTAAAGAAAAGTAAGGGTTTCTTTGGCAAAAAAAAAATCAATGCTAAACAAATAGGAAACGTTCATCATGCTTATTTAATTCAAGATTTCAATTATATACATTTGTATTCAGACAAATCAATGACTACTCTAACTAAAATGCATCTTGAAAATAAAAGAGTGTGTTAGGATACATTGACAGACCGAAGCTGTTTGAGTGAAAATGCCATATCCTCTCGGGTATATTTTGCCTTCATTTGTGTATTTGGTTCATCAGCTGAGTTTGAGAAGTTTTGAGAAACTTTATTGTGTATCTTCACTGAGGACTCTGCCAGGAAACACGATGATCATTCTCCCTGATGTTTTGATTGTGGAGATTTGTCTCTCCGAGATGCACAAAATATACTGATCGCACAAGGCGTAAATTGGAAGAGATAAATTATAGGACGATTTCACAACTAGGACGATTTAATATCACATTCTGGAAATCTCTCAAGATATTATATCTGTCACGAACAAAGAAGAACAGGTTTTCAGTAGTATATATTTGACGTTGAACGCAGAAAAATAACCTGCTCTAAGATAACCTTTAATGATGCAACCGTGGTCAGAGGCCAAATTGTTAATAAGGGATGAATCAACCATGGATCCGAGCAATGTAATAGATTCAGTCAATCATTTATTGCAGAATAGGCTATAGTTTATATATTCATTTTCAATTTAGAAGAAGTGTTACTGTCGGGGGAGGACTTCAGGTAATGTTTATAAATTCTTCTACATTCCTATAGGACCGCAATCGTCCAGATAAGTGTTAATTTGATACTCTCAGATGTGTAAGGAGTTTAAAACTATCCAGTTAATAATAATGTATGAAATTGAAATAGATTTCGTTATTGGATAATGTAAATGACTAATGGAAAACGGAAAAAAAAACACAGTTTGAAAGAAAATATCAAAGAAGAGCGAATGTAAATACTGACACACAGTTCGGTAGTTCACGAAACATTTTGTAATAGGCCAAGTCCAATTGATGTTTCGAATGGCCATTCTGGCTTCGCAAAATGACGAGGTTGCACAAATAAACGAGGAGGTATTCAAGTCTTTTAAAAGGAGAGGTTCTTCGCTTCATTAGTGTGAACTCATTCGACCGTAAATATGAGCAAGAGAAAGATAGCTAGCTATTCAGTAGAGTTTCTAAACAGTTTGATATCAGGAATACCACCACACAAGTTAGAGTTAAATTAGCCTGTATAATAATGCTCCTTGAGTACTTAAATTACTTAACAGGTCCTACGGAGTGAAATTACTCAGGTGTGAAAAATTTTGAGTAAAAATATATAGTCGATACAATATTTTAGCAGAGAATGTATATTTCTTACCGATACTTGATTTGGCACCTGTAGGTCCTAGAATCCCATTTATTTTGAGACTTAGGCAGCTCCCAGTTAAAGCATTGTTCCCAATTACATGGGACATGGTTGGTCTCTATCAACCCAAGCACATTTTAAGCCATGGGCATGGTCTTTTCTTATAAAATGTTATAGTTCATTTATTAAAACTATAATTAATCTAGTTAACTCTCCCTTTATCCACTCTTACGACAGAATTTTTTTTTTTTACAAAGCCTAAAATTACATGCGCTTATTAATTGAAGGTTAGGTTGTGTTAAGTTGATTAGTATAATAACAAAACTCTCATAGATAGGCCTAAAAGCTAGTACGTTGATAAAATTCTAGTTTTAATATAGACAACAATATCGTCTATTTCTTCTAGCAGCAGGGCTAATACGCACAGAACAATCATTCAGTGAAAATATATCAAATCTGCATTTTCTGTTATCCTCTGAACAGATCGATTTAACTTTATCGTCCCAGAAGTGAATGTTTAATGCACCATTATCACGAACTGCTGAGAGAGTACTGATGAATGAGAAAGAAAGAGAGAGAGGAAGCAGATTCATTTTCAACTTGTACCACCAGAGATTTATCAAGTTTATTTTAACTTTCTTATATAGAGAAAATATTGTAATTGTGAAAAAAAATTGTCTCAATATTTTGATGTAGCTTGTCTCTTGAAGTGTCCCCCAAACCAAAAGAATGGGGTTTACAATGTTGTATGTCCCTCGAGAACCAAAACGTTTCGATAGATTTCTTTCAAACTAGATATCTATTATGTTATATGGTCATACATCAAGATTTTTTATTTTTATTTTATCCGTCAAATTAAGGATAAGTTACAGATTTTTAAAAATTAATATTTTTTCGAAAAGGCTTGAACTTTTTTTTTTCAAAATAGATACCTAGCTAGTGTTTTACTTGATAAGTAAGAATGTACTTTCATTTTTCTAAAAAAAAAAAAATCTTAGATTATTAGACTGATTTTTGAAATTTGGTGATTTAAAAAAAATGTTATAGAAATATTATCTAACCTTTATATACAAAGTAATTTTTCATACCATTATCAAAATAATGGTTTTTTTTACTCAAAAGAAAAAATCTACTAGGTAGTAGTTTATTGATAACTGATCTTTGAAAACTTTGTCACAAAATAATACACTTTATGAGAAAGTATATACGATTGTGTCGTACCATTTATTTTTAAGTACACTCCTTTTACTCGGAAAGTCTTACCTTGACGTACACTATGACCCTATTTTATAAGCTACGCCACAGAGGAACCATCAAATATAAGCGTGGTACTTTTTGAGGTAAATGGAGGGTTTATCTCCTGCTTTCGAAGTCCACATGTTTGTTTCAGAGACTATCCCAGAGAGTATTCCTACCCACGTCACTTCACGTCCCCAACCGATATCAACCTTTCCTCTCGTTAAAGCGCTCAAACGCTTCTGTTCACCTGATACATGCGTGATCACGTCTAGAAGGGGATCCTACATTAAACGTTACCAAAACCTCCCCCAAATTTTCAAATATATCAATCAATAACAAACATTACGCAGTAGCAATCAACCACCAACACGGTTTAAGGGGTAGGAGGACTTTCCCCCCCATACTATTCCGATCCTTGTGCCCCTAATTACTGGAGAGTCTGTTGCAGGGTTGGGGGGGTAAGTACGGTCGAGCAGTTCTCTGGTGATTGATGTGATAGCTTCGTGGCGCTGTCCACTGTAGAGAGTGCTGAGTTTCAGGCGTTGGTTAACCAGCTCTGGGAGGCAATGGTTGAGATCTTGGCTGAGGTGAATAGGAAGCTTGTAGTTTCTTATTAAGACGGGGCGGAAGGGAACGTGAGTTAAGGTCCTTATCTCTACAGTTTTATACACAAATAAAAAGTAGCTAAAATAAAACAAAAAAATAATTTAAGTAAGTATATTTTGTTTAATTTCATACAGACATTGAACTTAAAGTTTTTTTAAATATCGGTCATGGACATCACTTAATATGAACACTTTTTTTTTCTCTTAATGGCGCCAACTTGGTTAGCCAGAAACTGCCACGCAGACGTTCAGCTCTAACATAATATTGTAATTATTACTCACCCGCTTCGGTGACCACGTGGTCTAAGTCGCTACTCTCTCATTAGATTAGACTGTCGATAATGGAGAAATATAGATTCGAATTTCAGTCGGGTGTTCTGAGGTGTTTTTTTTACAAAGGGGATTTCCAGTCTACCTCCACGCAAATGCGGGTACACTTCCTATAAATATAACCTTCCTAATCCCTAAAGCCATTAACGTAATTAGTACATAAGCGTATAGCCCGAACTAGTAGTAAGACGAGGTGCAAAAAAAATCTACTGCGTATAGTTTCAAAATATTTCTCACGCCAAAATAGGGTCGGAAGAGTCCAACAGGTGTGTGAAAATACGACACTAGTTCATTTTCAACGATAATTTAAATATATTTGCAGAGCTATGAAACTAGTCTTGTTGAAAAAGGGCTCTAGATTTAGCCTTTCTATTATAGAAAATGCAGTAATTTTTTGGTAAAATGACAACAGAAATATTCAATAACTAGCAGCTAGAATTTCTATTTTCTTTTATATGCGAGAGTTCCTTGAGAAAAGAATGTTCATGGTTTTCTTTCCCTTCTTTATTATTGACGTGAAAAATGGTGGTTGTGGGTTGAGTTTGAAAAGTATTATAATCTAAGACAAAATAGAGAAGTAGTTACAGAAAACAACAGAGACCAGTGTATTTTAAGCCATGTGACCTGACAGTGATTGGCACTTTTTAGCTGACCGATGCAACCACCTTAATTTAACACATTTCTTGTCAAATTACGAATGACCATACAAAAATATATGAATGGTTAAGATTACTATTAATACACAATCAAGTTTAACATTCAGTTAGTTACCTTCCGATTATCCGCATATTTCGTAAAACAAGCGATTGATACACATTCATTTCAAATTAATACTTACCTATCGTGATTGCGTTTATGAACACAGGGGCGGCCCGAGGTAAATTTTGTGCCCGGGTGAGATTGATTTCTGACATCCCCTATGTAATTGGGAGATAATAGTGTTCAATCGCGATAGGAGGTGTTATAAATGACAGCTAATAAAAGCTACCAGATATATTCTCATGTATTTATTCGACAAACCAAAATGATCTGAAAGACATTATATTATGGATTCAAAGGTAAAATGAAGATTCAAATACTTATAATGGTGTATCTGACCCATCTCTGTCAATACCATAATAGAGTTAAATGTGAGGATGGTAAATTAGATAATCGATTCCCAAACTGTGATACGCATACCAATGATGGTAGGTACAATTATTCCCGGTAGTATGCGGTGAGGAAAAAAGGAACAAATTGAATTCTGAAAAAAAGAAAAGGACATAATCAAATCTTATAAATATACTACGGCCAAGTCTAGCCAAAAGTAAAACAGGTTTGAATTGAACAGTGATTTGAAGGGTGACAACATTGATTGAAATTAAATAGCTGGTGCAGCCACGCAGCCTGTGTTATCATATCCCTGGGCACAATTTAAAATGTACGAAATAATAAATTTTGTTTTGTAATAATGGATTCAGCTAAGTGGTAAATTAATGAGCTGTATCATGCTGTGTTCTCCTTGCTGTTTTGTTGGAATAAACCACTAATAAGCTATTTAAGAACTTTTAAACCAGTTCTATTTTAAACGTTGACAATTTTTTCTAGTATCTTGATGCTGATACTTTCACTAATACTCAAATCTTGGAGATATTTAAGAATAGTTTTATTAAAAACCATTGTAAAATGCATTGGTTTAGGCCATAACTAAACGTCAGGCTCATATAGTCTGGTTCGCCGGTCTGGGGTTTGATTTCATGATAAGTGTACTGGGGGTTGCTTACCTTAAATGGTTTTATAATATCTTTTCACGCAAAAGTAGATACATTTCCTTTCAACTATGCACTCATAATCCTTAAACCATATGTTAAATTACATACATGTAAATGAAAGTTATACTATGCACCACGTCTTACTACCTATTCGGGCTATACTCTTTTATACTAATTGCGCAAATGGTTTTAGGGATAAATAAGGTTATATTTATAGGAAGTGTACCCGCATTCGCGTGGAAAACACGTTTAGGAAAAACGACCATCAGTACGCCCAACCGAGATTTGAACCACGATCTTCTCTTGATCGGAGGTCTTGTCTACTGCGAGAGTAGCGTCTTAGACCATGAGGCCACCGAAGCAGGTAGGATTATTGTTACCTTCTATAATATTATATAAATAGCAATGATTTTACAACCAATCAGATTTGAATAACACTTATTTAAATAATATTAACGATAGATTTTACACTAAATTATTTCCAATGTATTGTCAAACAAATACAGTAATTATTGCCATGGCATATATATTTATCAGATAAATTATGGTACATTATTGGAATTTCTAGAGCAGGAACACAACAACACGTTGTGTCATAAATTTGAGTAAATGTACCCTAGTAAGGTGGACCCAGTAGAATTAACTACATGCATATGTAATTAACTCTACTCGGTCCAGTCTACATAAGAATTAGTACGTGTGATTATGTAAATATGTGAATGTCCAAAAGGAACACTCATGATAAATTATATGAGCATGTATCATGTTTAGTTGAAAAACGTATGTTTTAATCTAATAAGGCCTGTTAGCATCTATTTTTACTATATATTGCTAAGCCTACACGTCCATACTCTACCAGTAGCTGCTTTACACGTCATACCAATATAGGAAGCAAGAAATACCAAGCTTCAACGAGAAGAACACTAAGATCACATAAACTTTTTTTTTTTAATACTAAATCATTATGTATAAAATAAAATCACATATTTGTATTTGTTTTGTTTTGTTGGTTGAGGCGTCAACCTTGTTTGATCTGGTTTGCCGTTGATGGGTTGATTGGTCGACGGGATGTACCAAGGTGCGGGTTTAGTTAAATAGTTTTTTATGCTCTCGATACACAAATGCCAACACATTTCTTCTAAAGTTCTATTTTATGCATCACTATAAATTTAGTATATACATGCAGATGGCTCAGACGTGTAGTAAAACCTGTTTCATTGACATATATAGTTATATTTTATAGGCCTATTTAAAAATTACGAATATATATTAATTGCAAGTTTTATAAATATATATATTATGATACTTAATTGCATGGTTGTATAACATCATGACTCACAATTTAGTTTAAATTAATTTGTACTGGTGGCCATGTGTTCTAAGATGTCAGGGTCACCTTAGGCTGGATTGTCATTGACAAAGAGGTCTAGCTTAGAAACTCAACCCGGCGCAATGGTGTGTAGATTTTAAACATGTGATTTGTCAATAAGGATTTCCCATCCCTTCTGCAGGCTAATACTGGTGAATTTACCTTAAAGCTACCCTCTTTACCATATTAGCCTTGGGGCTAGTAGTACAAAGTACAAATGAAGAAAAATTATCTTAAAAACTATATACATTGGTAAAAACATTCTATCAAGATGAATACATTTTTCTTTTAGGAACAACCTGGATTCAAAAATCTACTTTTAGACATTTAAGACTCACTTCCTGTTAATTTTCTCAAGAAGACATCTGGAACGCCAAACTATTGTTTTAGATGTAACCCCATGACCTTCTACGTAGTCAAGACCGTTAAAGGCGTCGTTCGTTTTGAATGCCTGTCAAACCGACTCGGAAAGTTTATAGTTATGGTTGTGGACGAACTGGAAGTGTTGAATCAAAAATTAAATCCCGTCTAATGCGCCCACCCCTTATTAGAAAGTTAAGAAGCCAGTTTGAATCCCGATCTAGAGCACTGAAAGTTATTTATTAAAGCAGGATTTTCGGGCGCACTCGAGTTGTGGAATAAAGTATACCTGTCAACCGGTCCACACAAATTGAAGAAATAACCTGTAATCCCTTAAAAACTCCTAACCAATAACCTAACCTAACCTAGCCTATCTTAATTTAAGATAACCTAACCTAATTTAACCTAACCTCACCTGGCCTAAACTAACATAACCTCCAAACAAAGTCAATATGAATTTAATTTTTACCCCGAGCTCGGATGAGTGGTTCTAAAATTCGTGTACACCGGGATTTTCAATATGGTTTTGCTATTCTCTCCAAAAGTGATTTCTTTCTAATTTATCATCCTCATTATTCGGCTGAGTGGTTGCACGGTTTAATGTTTCACACTCACAAAATGTTGGATTACCCATGATTGAGAGATTGGGTATATTGAGGGTGATCTTTCTCTAAATGGTTTCGTACTCTCCCCCTAAGCAATTTCTTATTAACTATATGTACACTTCGTTTACAAAGATATCATTATCACCCTGATGGATAACACTATGGCGTAGCTATTAAGATAGACCATAGTGTAATCTAGGGCTTAGCAACCTTGTTGATATTATGGGCTATATGGATTTAACAAATTTATTGGGTCAGTTTGAAACAAATATCAAACAAAAATTTCAAATTCTTATTTCTCATTTAGTAATTAGTGTACTTTTAAGAACACAGTTGTTTGTTTGATAATTTTTTTGCGGCCAGATAAAATCAGTTGGTGGGCTAGATCGAGCCCGTAGGTATTGGTTTGCCGACCGTGGGTGTAATTCATCAAGGTGGGATAGTTACAGTAAATATTTATATATAATGAAGTGTCAAGGTTCTAACATATTTCAAAAAAGTTCTTACATATTTTTTTATTTAAAGAGGTTTACGATAGAAGTATAACGTCCCCTTTTCATTTGGGTTCCCGGTAGCCAACCCTAACTACAAAACCACCGCAGCACCGCAGGGAGTTACATGTTTGGGATGGACCTCGAGCGGTAATGGCTGGAATGGGTGGTCCGTGGGGAGTGAGACACGAGTGTTAAGTCCAATAATATATATTTATTAATCTATTCAGATGACTAAAATACTGCATAGGTAACTGAAATCCACAAATTTTTCTATAGAACCGCGATCGACCCTCCGGCGGGGGGAAACTGCCAGATCACATTTTATTCCCTCCTCGTGCACTCCGCATGGATCCAACACTCACAAAATGTGTTATTACTCTACCTAAACTTGCTGATCTCGATATCCCACACCAGGAAGGTTCATCGGTCGCACCGTGCTCGCTCGTCAACAGGATGCAATCTATAAGAGATATATGCTATTCTCAGCAGGATTCCAACCCAACCTCTTGACTTCCAAGGAAATGCACAAGCTTGGTTTAACATATTGCCAGAATAAACCTTAAAATAATTATGCTCTTACAGATGTTTATTTTTAAAAAGTTATCAAATTACTTGTATTATAACTAATTACACCACCATACATATGACAATACCAGATTAATATAAGAATTTAAATACTATCTGAATGTATTATCAATTAAGTTGGCGCTCCTATAATATGTTATACTATGTTCGGGTGCTAGGTATTTGGGGATTATACCAATAAGTTATTTTATATTAACGTGTTTTAAGATTAATATTAATGCTGATTTATTTATTAAATCACTTTTTTAGCACCGTATCCTACTACTCGGTCGGGGTTATGCGATTATGTACTGATTACCCTTGAGGCTTTTAGGGATGAGGAAAGTCATATTTAAAGGAAGTGTACCCAAATTTTTATGGATGGAGAGTGGAAATACTTTCTGTAAAACTCACCCTCTATACACCCGACTGAGATTCGAGCTCAATCTTCCCATCATCGGCAACCTAGTCAGTCAACTGCGAGATTAGCGCGTTAGACCAGCTGCCCACCCAAGCTAGTGTAATCACTTTTTAATTAATAATATTACATTAGTAAGGAGGAGTAGCTCCGTTACTTACAGACTGAGTAAATTTCGCAGCTTTGCTCCTTTTGACTACTAAATACGTGTGCACACAAAGCCTACCGCACCTCGGTAACTTTTGACCATCAAAGGCTCCTTGACCTTCCCAAACTGAGTCTTAGGGTTGATCCTTGCAACCACTCGCTTCTCAGGAAAAGATCAATTGGAATACATCACGTAACAGTTTCTCTTCAAAAGTCTCTAAAAACTGTAACAAGACTATATTAATTTAATCTAGCTATCAATTCGCTAAAAAAAAAAGTCTTCATTACACAATACCAATACAAACCGGAAAATAATCTTTGAAAGTAACTTTTACAATATACCTTGTTACCCACTTCGTTCTCACCTTGGTTTACTATCTCACTCATCTTTAAAAGATTTACATGATCAGAATAAAACATAATGAATAGTAAAATGAGCTTATATATATATATATATATATATATATGGATAGAGTAAAAAACAAAGAAAGAAATATACTCTACCGGAGGAACGTAACCCTTTATAATTTTAGTAAATCAATATGAAAATCGCTCGACTGCTGAGGACGGGGATATCGAGGTTCGAATCTCGGTCGGGTGAACTGGGGGTTGTTTTTCCTAAATGGTTTTCCACTCTCCCTCCACGCAAATGTGGGTTAACTTCCTCTAATTCTACCTTCCCAATTCCTAATCCATTAGCGTAATTAGTACTTGAAGCGTATAGCCCGAACGGGTAGTAAGACGCGGTGCTTAGTAATAATAAAAATGAAAATCTTTCAACCTGTCACGACAATCAATTTTAAATAATGTTTTTAAAAATACTTCCTTTAAATAGCAAATAATATCTCTAATAAGGTGTCAAAATACTCGAATACTCTAGGGCCAGTTTCATATTCAGTTTTAGTATGCCTCAAGTGTGGTGCTATACTAAATACATGATGACACCTACCTAAATTCGAATTAAACTGTCCCATTACATTCTGATCTAGGGAGGTGTCGTCCTATATTCAGTGTAGCGCCACACTCGAGGCATACTCAGTTTGACTATAACACTGGCTCTAGATTTGCCTCAAAAGCTTTCCAAACTTATGAGTTCAAACATTGGAAAACTTGTCATAGTATTTGTAATAGATCTGTTACAAAAACTTTCATAAATAATGTTGTCAAATATGTTTATTGTAAAGTTAACTTTATAGTAAATTGTCCATTAATACCTTTTATATGAACAGTTTTTATGGCATAATTACTATTTTTGTTTTGTTTTTATGGTTTAATTATTATTGTTAGCACCGCGTCTTACTACCCGTTCGGGTTATACGCACTTACGCTAATGTGTAATGGTAGAGTGACTGTGAGATGAAATGGAGGACCTACAGTTTAACGTGGAATCCGAACCACGGTGGAGGCCTGGCATTCCCCACATTCACAAGATGTCTTGTCAGAGGTGAAGGAAGGGATTGGTAATCAGATAAATCTGTGCCGGGACCGAGGATTGAACCCCGGCCGCCAGCACAGAAGTCTGACACCTTACCCCTAGACCGCCAGGTCACTGTTTGATGGTTTAAATATAATGGCTAATTAACCTGTGTGTGTCACATAAACATCTAACAGTTGTGTTTTTTAACCATTGAATTAAGAATATGCACGAGTAAAAAAACACCCATAACCGTTGCGGGACATATATACTCCATTCACGGTAGGAATTACTCTCTGAAAGGTCTTTTTTCCTACCAATATCCTACTATATAATAGATTTCTGGTAGGGAAAAAGGCCTTTCAGAAAACAATTCCTACGGTGAACAGACTTTATGATGGCAGGTCATTAATTAGCAGTTTGTTTTTTGAAGAGCATCAGTAAAAATCATACATGTGCTTATAATCTGTTTGAACTCTACCATGCATGACATGTTGGGTCAATATATAGCACTATAAACTAATTTATTTCTCATCGGAAACCAGATTTGAAACTGTTTATTTAGTCGAACACAAATGAACGTATAAAATTAAGTTTCAACGCTATATACGCATGTAATAATTTAAATTGTATACAAGGGGAACAATAGCCACATCGGACTTGGAGATGGAAAGTTAAAGATTGATCCTAGCTGTACGCACTGGGATATGCTTACAAAAAATGTGCTTTATATTCTCTCCCACCCGTTTCGGTGGCCACATAGTCTAAGGCGTTAATATCGTAGTAGACTTGACTGTCGATTATAGGTAGAGTTTCAAATCTCGGTCGGGTGTACTGAGGGTGGTTTTTAATTCTTCCTCCCCACTAATACGGGTACATTTCCTCTAAATATAGCCTTCCTAATCCCTAAAACCTTAGCGTAATTAGTGAATAAACTTTTAAACCGAACGGGTAGTAAGACGTGGTGCTTAAAATACCTCAAACTAAAGAAATGAAATCTCCTATAACTACTACGTCTTGCATTAACACGCACATATAATAACAGTAACAATAATATCATCCGACCCCTTAGTTCAGTCATTAGCATGTCTGCCTATTGGGCTAAGGGTCCCGGGTTCGATTACCGGCATGGCCAAAATGTATCATTGGTGAGATGTGGGTTTAGCCTTTTCACAATTATGAGTTAACGACCGGGGACTGGATGTTGTGCCTGTCCTAGTCTTAAGTTAGATTATAAGGCATATGAAGCTAGGACAGATCTATCCAGCCGGCAGAGGAAAAATATACGAGTGGAATAAAAACTGACCCAGATCATAGGTTGAAAACAGTAATGGATGTAAGGTAAAACAATAATATCAACTCTCATCAGTGAGCACGTGGACAAATACTTCAAGTCAAAAGCTTCGTATTGACGTCACTGTGAGAGGAATCTTCCTATTTTATACACGTCACCAGAACTTTCTCTATGGTAGTGAAATGTCCTGCCAAGCAGCAAATAATACCGTGAAACTTCTACCTATCCTAGTGAAGTCACAAGCACCTTATTCCTATATTATCTGAGGAAGGCTTGGTTTAGCTCCCAGTAGACCGGACTACTGATTACGGGAAAGTAGGGGTGATAAAGAGGTGAGGTGGTAGTAAGGAGAGGGGAGAAGTTGAGGATTTAATCCAGTGGCGGCCCGTAGCTAAAATTAGTGGGGGTGCTGCTCCATAAAATATTTAGCCTTTGTTTTAAAATTGTGTAAAAGGAAAAAAAAACCATTAATATAAAGGATATTTATTCAGGAACTTGATAAAATCTTAACAAAAATAAACACATTTATTAATTACTTTAACTTAAATTGTTACAGTTCAAGCTTGATCTATCAATTTAAAAATGAAATCCATTCTTATTGTTTTAATTTGCGCAGAAAGTTCAATAATTTTCTCCTTGATCTCTGGATGACAATTGAGGAAATTTTTCTTCATTGAAAGTACTGCAAGCGCACTTAAATCTTTCTGTTAGATAAAAGAATCGAAAAAAATGAATCAAATAGAATAGCTGGAAGCAGAATAATAATATAATTCTACACTCTTTTACACTTTATCACATTCAAGAATATGGTACACGGTTTTTAGGCGCAAAACACGCTTGAGTCAAAAAAAACTTTCATCCACCATCACGCCAAAGCCAGCACTGAGAGAGCAACAATGCTTTCTATCTACCTGGCATTCCCTCCTTCCTCCCCACCCCCTCCTATGTGCACATGCGCACAACAGTCAAACACCACGTTGCTGGCACTGTGAAGCGCTCAGTTCCATACAAATATTTTGGTATCTTTTTCATAAACTGTGGGGATGGCTACTGAAGTACTGACATTAAGATTAAGGAATATATACTGTACTACAAAAATAAAAAAAGAATTAAATATAATAGGACTCATTAAATTAAATTTTATTGATAATATCAAGTGTAAATAGGGAGTGCTGCAGTTTCGCAGTGCCTATACACAAGCGCCACTGATTTAATCGCAGTCATCAGCAGCGGGGGTGATAATATACACATGCAGCTTTTCGCGGTTCAGGTAAATTCAGTCTCCGTTTGAATTCTTTGTTTTTAAATTCAGTTCCATTATTATAGATTCCATCCCATCATTATAAGGATGCGATGCAAATAGCGTCCTTCCTAAACCTCCTTAAGACATATAATAATGGATATAATGGTTGATAGCAAGATAAATAATAATGTAAACAATTTCGTGAAATTTCAAACATTTATTTCAACATAAGTGAGGAAACGTAACTTAAGGGGAGAGGGGTAGAGAGGATTTAATAAGAAGAGCGTAGCAGGGGGAGTTTTTCTATAAGTGTGTAAGAGACCTTATATGGAGAAGAGAAGTGCCCTTCAAGTGTAAGGAAATGCTGTATAGAGCGTCGTTAGTACCTTAGTCACATATGCAGCAGAAATGTGGGCATTGAATGTTAGAGAGACAATGAAAGTGGAGGCTATGGTAATGAAGTTTGTGAGCAGCATGTTAGCTGTCACGAAGAGGGACAGGATTAGGAATTAAGTTATCCGGGAAAGAGTGGGGGGTACAGGGAGTATAAGAGATAGCAGAGGAAGCAAGACTGAGATGGAATGGGCATGTAATGAGGATGGGAAAGGAAAGAATACAAAATATAATGATGCTGATGAAGTTTGTAGGAAAAATACCGCAAGTGAGACCAAGAAATAGATAGAGGAGGCAAATAACAGAAAGTGTGTGAGTGGGGAGTAATATAAGCGATCAAAGGATGAAAATTGTGGAAGTATAGAGGAGGATGGAGGCACTTTACTAAACTGAACCGGCCACAGGCTGGAAACAGTTGATGATGATTATATTTATTTAAACATAACCATGACTTATATGGAGGTCAAATTTTAAAAATATAATTAAAATAACGTAGTGCGAAAATGGTTGTCACAATCTATTGTCCCCTTTGGAAATTCATAATTGACTTTTTAAATATTTATAGTAAGTATTTAAATATTTATATGTACTCACCGAGGAAATTACACAGTTAAAAGTGTACACATCTTTGACAAAATCAAACATAGATATTTATCTACAATAATATTATACTTAATCATTTCATCAGTCAACTGTTGCTTTCAATTTCTTTGGCAGGTTGCTTTTTAAGATGATTGCAAGTTTTACTCCGTCTGTATTTTAACACTTTCACAGATGTGTAAATATTTGGCTAGAATTTACGAGTCTTTTCAGTTTTGAGCGAAACAACTAACAATAATTTTGTGTGTGGTTTGTGGAGAGTAAAAATTCAACCCAAACGACTGGAGGGAACATCGCATCCGCAAATTGGGTAAATAAGTTTAATCAATCTCAGAATATTTTCACCTGCGAAGTTATGACGAGTTTTAGACATACGGAATTATGTTAAAATGAAATTTAAATTGAAAAAAAAGTTAATGCGTGATGGAATTCACACCACCTTTGCTAATGGTGGGACGGAATTTACATCAACATGCTTATGAGTGGGGTTTTTCCATACTAACTCCAATCTAATGTGTGTGTGAACTTCCTAAAAACCAACTTTATCATGCCCAAATTTTAGATTAATACAACTTGCATGACCCCAATTGGGGGTAAATGTTATAAAATGTCAAGCTCGTATAGGCACAGGTTCTTTGGAAACGAAGAGGTTTGGGCTCATATCCCAATCAAGTATTGAGTTTATTTCCTATATGGTTTACCACTTTACTTTGGGGTTGCCTTCTACGCAAATGGGGTACATTTAGTATAAATTCCAACTTTCTTAATACTACCAGATTTGCGGAATGGTAATACGACATTATGCTAAAAGGAACAAGCTTATACATGGTTTTACACTAAAGGTTTTCCATCCTCTCTCCACTCTAATGCCTTAAGCAACCTTCATAATTCCAACACTTTAGAAAATAATATTTTGTAATAGGCCTAGCTCACTCATTCAATGATATGGATGTTGTATTATTTTGTATTATAAATATACAAGAAATTTCAATTTTAGCTCGAATATTATTATGTTTCTAAAGTTGTTTTATTAACACTGCATCTTACCACCGTTTGGGTTATATGCTTGTGTAAAAATTACGCTAATGGTTTTAGGGGTTAGGAAGGTTATATTTACATCAAGTGTATCCGTATTTGTGTGGAAAGGGAGTGGAAAATCATTTGTGAAAACCACCCTTAGTACACCCAACCTAATTTCGAACCCCTAAATCTCCGCGTCATTGACAGTATAGTCTACTGTGAGAGTAGCGCGTTAGGTGACTACCGAGGCGTGTTTCTAAACAATTAATCATGACATAAGACACACATATTATTTCATGTTTACTGATGAGTATTTTAACGACGTGCATCGAAACTAGTTGACAATAACGGGAAACTTAGCTTGTTATAACAAGGAACAAGGGATTATTAACATCTAAGGAATATAATTCTTTTTTTAAACATAACTTTACTACCTTAAGCTTAGTACGCACTTGGAAACATTTTTAGCCAAATGTTGCCCAACTGTTACCCAAATGTTGGCCAACATGGGAAACAAATTGTTGGCAAACATTGTTTTGCGTCCCGACTACAATGATGAAATATTAATTTGTTTCCCGTACAGAGTTCAGTTGAGTGAAAGATGTATCTTGAGAAGGATGCTGCTACGGTTTGTTCTTTGTATGTAGTGATTATCTGTTCAAGAAGACAGAAAAGAAGAAAACAGTGGTGGGTTCGTGTTCATTTACACTAACTGAAAAGTATCCAATCCTTTTATTTAAAACATTCCGTATTTACGCGATTTTTACAATCCTCAATTATTGTCACATCTCACAATAGTGTATTTATATTAAATATTTCAATCAGCTCCATAGTTTTTTCGGCTGACCACGACATGACCAAAGGAGATATCAGTAACTGATGTATTCGGGGTGGTATGCAACAATACTTAGTGGACCGATAGTGAGGCCTTAGTACACTATCGCTCCACCTTTTAACCTATGATGACGCAATCAAACTTACGCTGGTGGCAACAAAGCATCCAAATAGCAGAGTCAGACCGGCCCAAGTTGCTTGTTGTCGGAAATGTTGGCCAACATTGTTTCTTGTAACCCATTTGAAATGAATCATGGGAAACATGTTTTCTTCACTTGGGAAGCACAAAGGCAACATGAAAAAATGTTGGCCAACAATGTTTCCTAGGAAATGTTTTCTAGTGCGTACGTTATTTGTACAGCACCATTCAATGTTGACCTATAAGAAATATTATTGTGTAGCTAATGTCTCTTAATTTTAGTTCTATATACTATAATATCTAACTTTTTACAAAATTATTGTAACGTAATTTACATACATTTAAAGGTTGTATTTTAATGTGTTTAATATTTGATCACTTTTATAATATTATAAGCTCATGAAACCTGTACGGTATCTCTTATGTCACGAATAAAATTTTCTTAAATAATCTTATATTTCTGTTAAATCACACTTTAATATTTTAATGTTTTTATATGTTGTACACAGATTCACTACGTCACATAACAGTTGGGCCACGGGACTCCTTGTCCAAAATCTTCATAGCTGAGTTGGGCCACGGTCACTGACCAGAAGGATTGTCTTCATATCTTAGTTGGCACACGGTCACTGACCAGAAGGATTGTCTTCATAGCTTAGTTGGGCCACGGTCACTGACCAGAAGGATTGTCTTCATAGCTTAGTTGGGCTACGGTCACTGACCAGAAGGATTATCTTCATAGCTTAGTTGGGCCACGGTCACTGACCAGAAGGATTGTCTTCATAGCTTAGTTGGCACATGGTCACTGACCAGAAGGATTGTCTTCATATCTTAGTTTGGCTCCATTCACTGGCAAGGAAGTCTATAACAGATATTAGACCGGCGGGTGGATATTAATTCGGCCCCACCATTATTTTGGCCTTATATTAGGTTAAACCTGTTTAGGTTAAGTTAGGTTATTCTATATTAGGTTAGATTAGCTCAGAATTATGTTATGTAATACTATCAATCACTCGGTGTTTTTAGCGCAGATTGAGAAGACATTGATATCCATCCTAGAGTGACACAACGGTTAGTACCCCAGTATGCCTTATTTACAGTTCCCAAGAAGGAACTTGTGGCCCAACTGTAATGTGGTACTAACTATACCCTTTTGTCGCAAGTCGTAGCATGTATACGTGGCCCAAATGTAATACGCCAATTTACTTAATCCATTTCCTTTATATATACATTTCTCAGATAATTTATTATGAATTATATTTCCTAAGGTGGGTTGGAAGGGAACGCCACAGAAAGCCAGTTTTTTTTGCAGTTTTTGTGGCAAAACTTTTTTTGACCAAAATAAATAAAATGTTGCTCCAGTACAAACATATAATTTAATTATCTTCACACGGTGACCTCAAAATTTATTTAATAACTGTCAAGGGTGTCCTAGAATTAAATGAGAACTTTTTCTTCATTTAAAAAGTTTGTTAGATAATGCCACCATGCTCCTGGCAGATATTTAGGAAATGTTGATATCAACAAGCAAGGAAAATTAAATTCTATATTTTTACTGGAACAATATTTTATTTATTTTGCCCAAATATTTTTGATATAAAAACTGGTAAAAATACTGGCCCATACTCGCGTACCGTTCCACCACACCTTAATACTATTATTAACGACAAGTTTTCACCCCATCAAATCAAATTAGAGACCTAATGTATAATGAAATACTCCAGCAGAGGGGTGAGACAGTTTAATGCATCATTCTAAAAATATAATTTACTATAAATTATGGGTAGATCGAGGTTCAAATAGCAATTGAATAAATTTTAGTAAGAGGTGGGCAGTGGGTATATATGTGGTAGCTATCATTGGGTTTTCCCCATGATATAATCCCCTATGACGTGGTCGCAATGAACCTAAACAACCCGATTTATCTATTTCTCATAAATTAATCCTTTAATTATTTAGCACCGTATCTTGCTACCTGATCGGTCTATATACATATGCGCTAATTAAGCTAATGTGTTAAGATTGAAGAAGGTTGAATTTAGAGGAAGCGTTCTCACATTTGCGTGGAGAAAGAGTGGAAAACCGTTTAGGTAAAACCACCCTCAATACACTCGGCCGAAATTCGAACCGTTATCATCGGCAGTCCAGTATTTTTTTTGTGAGTAACGCCTTAGAGTATGTGGCCACCGAATCTGGTAAGCCTTTAATTAAACCGTATCCAAACCATATAAACTAATACACACTATTATTTTCATATAGACTGTTTTGGATAGGAAGAACGGTTTAGAAAATTCAAACATATTTCTTTGCGCCCAACACTTATAACATTTCATTTTATTATGTGTGTTATTTTACAGGTATTGATAATCTCTATCAAACGTGACAGCTGCAGATAACATGACTTGCTGTATAAATACTGAGCATATTAAAAGAGTTTTAGTAACTTTAATAACTGCCAGATATTGTTCTTCCTACCACACTCAGCCTATAGGGGTTCTACATACGACGAAGAGTTCCAACTATTACCTCTAAGAAATGTAGCCTATAATACTCAAGCTTTAGTAAGAGTTTGATAAGGAGAAGTTTTAGAAAGTGCACAAATTTTTATATATTATTGGTGTTGTTTTATAGAGATTTATAACATCTATAAAAAATTACAGCTGCAGACCACATAACTTTGACGTGAATATAGATCTAGTGAAACTTGTGTAACTCTTAGATAACTTTCTTTCCTTAAGGATTTGACTATAGAATAATCTTTTAAAGCGATATATAAAACCACATTTTTTAAATTCCACCACGAACACATTCAGAAGCATGAACTTTAATAATCAAATTACTTTTTCCACCTCACTTTTAAATTTCTTACCAATATTTATATAAGAAGCCTTTTCCCCCCAACATAATGTAGATAAACTCTAATGTCCACAAATCAGTTTATATTAGAAGGATTCGCTTGGATCCCTATTGGATCATCTGGGTAGAATGTGATAATGCAGCACGAACTTATACCGTCTAATTTGAAATTCAAATGAAGAGTGAAGATATTGTTAAGAGCTCATTATATTCCAAGCATGACACGGTTCTAGTTTAGTGAAGGTTTGTGTAAATGCTCACACAAACACAATACAATACAATAGAAAGTTCACAGCAAAGATAAATAAAATAGTAGAGGCAATAAATATCTTCAATTTGAGTGAAAATCATGTTTTATTAATAAGACCAAACTAGGGATCAATAGGGCTAAGAATCTCTTCATTAAAATGTATTCCAAATTAATCACGTCCTCTCTGTTAATGGTTCAACCGAACCAGACAAGACTCGAACTTGACACTAGCTGGAGACTTCATGATATAATATATTTAGCGATTTCAGCTAAGTGCATTATGCGGTACGGAATAGTATTTAGTAATGAACTTATAAATAAAATATCAAGCTAGACTTTTTTTAAAAAAGTGCAACAATGAAACAAATTTTAAATCCACATTTACAAAAACAGTTAATTTTAAGTTAATGCGGGGTCGTAATTAATTTATACAAAAATACCCTTTGTATTGTATTATTTACATTTGGGAAAATTCAAAACAAATCTATATCAAGGCTCATCAAATATTCTGGCAACCGAAAAATCCACACTTGTCAGGCCTATATATTGAAGTTAGAGTAATTTTATCAATTAATTAAACATAACATTTATTTAATATAAAAATTATTTTAATTAATTAGCAAACATTTTATTAGTACAACTAATTAGCAATTGAAAAATTAACAAAAGCAGAGCATTACTCTGATTAAAATATTTTTCGTTTGAAATTTGAATAATTGTATTTTAAAGGCTATGTTTAATATATTTACTATTTAAATATTTAAAACAGTTCACTTAACTCACACAAACATCGTGTACCATATATATGTTTATATATAAAATATATATCATGGACGCTGTTGGTACAAAAAAGTATTGTATAAATACAAATATTACTAATACATTTCTCGTCCCTGCATCCTCCATAGGATTAATTATAAGCTATATTAGTTTTTAAATTTAGTCGAAAGTTTGTAGCTACAAAAAACAAATTTTACAAATGTTCATTATAAATAATATTACTGTCTAGCTAGGCAGAAGGAGGAGGAGAGTTGATTGAAAGAAATGCACCAAGTTAAGCTTAGAGGGAGTATGGAGAAATCACAGTTCAACTCATATTCACAAAAAAAAAACACCTCAAACTGGGATTCTAGTTGTAAACACCCCAAATATAATTATGCTAATTGTTAACCACTGATTTGGTGGAAAAAATGACAGAAAAAATATTTGAAGAAATATGGAGAAAGCCAAATTAATAGTCGAACTTGAAAAAACACCCGGTGGGGTTTATAGTCCTTACGTCTCCGTCAACAGCAGTTAAGTGTAATGTGAGTCTTACACTTAATAGGCCCCTCGGTCACCTCCGTGCACCTATAATTAAGTTAAATCCACCATCAAATACGCCATAAAATCTCCGAATGTAAACTCTAATCTGAACAGAGTTAGGGTGTCTCAAGTTCTTAATATATTCTAGCCCTCTCACAATAATTAATCCACTTATCTCCCTCACAAAACGTTCAACGTTAGCAGGAAACATGCCTGGAGGGTAATTTCAGGCAGATGACTTAAGTCCAAACTACTCCAAAAACTCGTTCTACCTTTTCATAATCAACACGCTTCGAGAAATACGTTGTGAAATGGAGAAAGGGTGTTGGGAATATACCTCTTAAAATTCATGACTGTCTGTGTCATGAACGAGAATATATATACTCTTGTTCTTCCCATATGATCGGGAGGTAACCGCTGTGTGGTCTGGCGTTTTATGAAGAAAAGGCTTAAGGTCGTTAAAACAGCGTTCGTCCTATCAAGACTAAAATAAAACGTGCGACTCGTGCTATGCTAGTAGGCTACTCTCGATGGATTAGAAATAATACTAAGGCCACCACTTAAAGGAAAATATTCACACATAAAGTATTTATTATGAAAATTATTAAGAATAAAACCCTAAAAAACAATACTATTAAATTAAAAATTTCTTTATTTGTTTGAAGAGAGCTAGATCTATGTTCTTACTCTATAACCATTCACTTAAATTGGAACGGTAGGGATTGTGAGTTAAGGTCAGTATTTTTGCAATTCTTTTTTTATGACCGAACTCATTATTGGTCCAAGATAAATAGAAAATTTCTTAGGTAGATATATTTAGTTTAGTTTACTATACATAGTATTACCAACATCATTTAAATATCTGTCATGGTCATTGTCTAATTTTTTATTTTGAGGTATATTTCATCAGTGAATAGTTCAGTCTAAAAAAAAGTCCAATAAAAGTAACCTGTATAAAATATTAAAATATTTTTATATAATCTACGTATATATACAAATTATATGTATAGGAATAATATATATACACAGATACATATATTATTCCTATACATATATATATATATATACAGAGATAGATATATTATTCCTATATATATATATATATATACAGAGATAGATATATTATTCCTATACATATATATGTATATATACAGATAGATATATTATTCCTATACATATATATATATATATGTATATATATATATATAGTGGAGCTAAAGAGAAGATATGGCATGGAAATCAACGTTGAGAATTTCAAAAGTGACGTTGATTTAAAAAAAAAGCCACTGAACAGAGAAATTCAAGAACCTGGGATGTCTACTAACGAGGGATGCCCACTGCACCAAAGAAATTAGGGTTAAGGATCACCATGGTCAAGGAAGTTTTAAACAAGTAGAGGTTTATTTTGACAAGCAAGTTGATTATGGAACTGAGGAAGAGACTGATGAAATGCTCCATTAGAATATCGCGCTCTAAGGAACACAAAATTGGACTTTAATTAGAAATATGGAAAATAAATAATTGGAGAGTTTTGAAATGTGGTGCTGGGGAAGACTTGAGAAGATCAGGTGGACAAATGAAGACATCCTAAGAAGAGTGGGTGATAAAATAACTATTTTGGATGTGATTATTTGGTACAAAGCAAACTGGATCGAATACACCGCACGGCATCATAAAAGGAAAGGTTGAAAGAAAGGTTAGGAATTAGGAATCAAATAGTGAATAACTTGATGGAAAGAAGACAATTCTGGGAGATGAAGGAAGAGGAAAGGGCGCATTGGTGGTCTAAATTCACTTACAAAAGGAATTGAGGTGTCATAAGACAGAGCACCAAATACAATAATAATTATTATAATTATTAATAATATACGTAGATTTGTTCTTCGTGGTTATTCTCTTATAATTTACAAATGTCCAAATAAAACATTGTTTTCCCAAAGGAACAAATCATTCTAAAATAGTAAATTTGTGTTAAACTTCTTTACAGATTTGAAAGAAAAAAAACCTATTGTTTTTGACTTCCACAATAATCAATCTTTTATGTTTGTTTTCTCAGTAAGAAATAAATGAAATGAAGAAACAATATCAACGCTGGTAAAGTAAGGAAAGAAAGTAGAAAAGGAGATAAAAATAAAATCAAAAGTCCTTTGAGGACAGTGGCAGGTGCCAGACCACTGCTGTAACAACGGATGCTGTCAGGAAATTACGTCGACTGTCGTTTGTTTTTTTTGTTGTGGCTTCGCAAAAACCTTTGGTATTTTCTCGTGTTCTCATTGAAAAACAGGGAGAAGAGCGGGTTCGTTAAAGGGGAGGTGACTTGGTTAAATGAGGGGTAGTGACAGTTTGTACATGTGCCTTTGCTAGAGGGAATATTATTCCTCCCAGTAATCATCAAAATACGGGATGATGTAAAATAAACTATACCGACAGCAATAAGTTGGTAAGTTGATGATTAGATTTTATTTGTTACGCGACTTTTAATTAAAAACACCAAATGGGATCAAACATAAAATATAATTGTATTGTCATCGGTAACAAAACTGAAACATAACTCCCCCCCCCCCNCCTTATACACCCCCTCCGCCCCCCCTTGATAATCATTCTAACACCCGGCCTGGCAATACACATGTTTACATAAATGGGGTAGGGATTAAGTAAGAAGTAAAAATTTAGAGAAACCTTTGTTTTAACATAACCAATAAAACTCCAACCTGTGGGCACGTGGACCAAGGCGTTGGTCTCATATTTGTCTTGGTTGCGGGCGAAGGGGCTTTCATATTCAAATTCCAGCTTTGAGCACCGAGCCGTTAATTTTTTTTTCTCATTATCCTTCTAGGCAAATGCGAAGACAGTTATTTTAATTTAGCTAGACAAGTGGTTCTCAAACTCTTTAAACTCTGAAACCTTTGACACCCCTAAAGAAAATTGTGGAAGTCCAAAAATATTTTATCTTAATGGGTTCTTTCTACATATGTTTACCGAAGTAACATTTTTAAAAATTGAGAATTTTTTTAGATGTGTATACAATAAAACCTCTGGTAGTTCAAAATTTCGGGTAATCTGAACACAGTTTTCGTTAAAAGGGTGGAAAAAATTAATTCAAATGAAATAATATTTTTTTGGTGTAAAATCTCAAAGGTAAAAGAAAATAGTAAAAAACAGTGATACCTTATAATAAATGCTTAATATTTACATGTGGTAGTCAACACAATGTGTTTTTCTGTAGTTAAAATTAATGACCGTACATATTACGTGTTACATATAATTTAAATAAATGAAAATTTGACTCAAATCATTCAACTGTAGTTTGATATTCGTGAAAATACTGTTTCCCTGTATGCTCCCGCTTATTCCAAATTACCGCTAAGCTGAACAAGCTTCGGCCCCAAATAGTTTGGATTAACAAGGTTCTAATGTAATAATTAATTTAATTCTAATCATAAATAATAATAAATAAACAAAAGAACAATTTTATTAAACCTAATCTATGTTTTATATTTCCAAAACAAATTTTTGTGGGACTAATGGTTTTGTTTGAAAAAAAATTTGTGAATCTTAATAGAAGACAGCTGAATTCACACGTCTTCCTCTGCATTCGTTATGTTACAATATTTTATTTGGTTGAAGTGTATTTCATAAATACAGCCCCGCAAAGATTCTAAAGTCTTTAGGAGACCCCGAAAGGGGCATCGGGGAGGTCCGGGGCTACAAAGATCACACGTTGAGAAATGCTGAGCTAGAAGGCTCCTTGGTTCAAAAAATACTACCGTACTGAAACAGTAAGGCTAAAAAGAAATCAATTAATTCAAAAATTAGTTCAGAATCTGATCTCACAGATGACAATTAACATCGACTTGGTAAAAATATAGCTACTTCATTTATGTAGAAGAAATCTGATAGAAACAATCTTTAAAAAATACAAACACTCATTTGTGGACAACATTAATAACATTTTATTATAATAGTCATATTATTTTATAGGTATTTATACTATCTCTGAAAATTGACAGTTACAGATCATATGATTTGACGTATGAAAATATTAAAATGGTTTAGTTAACTTTTGTAATCTTCAAAAAGGCTTCTTCCCATCCGAATCTAATTGTAAATTCACAGTTTAACATAATAAAGTGTGAAAGGACAGCTACTACAGTTACCAAATATAAATTCACATATTAACACGTCAGGTCATAAGATATAAAGCTGTCACGTTTGATAGATATGATAAAAATATATAAAATACCACTAATAAAATAGTAAAATGTTATCAATGTTGACTGCAAAAATGTTATATTTTATAAAAGACTCTTTCTATGAAAATTAAACTATATACAATGGTAACGCAAGACTAAGCTAACTTTTTTTGGTTGCTTCTTTTTGCATTCTCTCCAACACTTCTAACTACTTTGAACATGTTTGAATGATTTATGACAAATAATACATTAATAGTAATAAAAATAATAAAAATAACGTAAAGAACTATTAAATATTTAGGCTATATTACAACCAATTTTTACAAATAAATTATTTTAAACATACTTCATGATAATAAATAAAATGGAAAATGTGACACTAATCAAGTATTAAGAACGCATAATTTGAAGTACTACGTTTCATGGTTAGATCTAATTTATCTTATGTAACATAGTATAGCCATTTTTACTTTTGAATACTTATCACTTGCTTCGGTGACCGCATGGTCTAAGCAAATAATTTATCAATATACTAGACTGTTGAAAACGGGATGATTGGAGTTCAATCCCAGTTGGAGGTACTTAAGATGGTTTTCCTAAATGATTTTCCACTCACTCCACGCAAACGCGGGTGCACTTAATCTAAATTAAACCTTACTAATCCCTAATGCATTGATTTAATTAATAAATGGACGTACAGCCCTAACCAGTAGTAAGACGTATTGCTAAAAGAAACCAAAGCTGTTCTAACATATTTCCCGTTCGTCGTTGGCCGTAGACTATTTGTAAATGCCGGTTTACCACAAGCATCGAACTTAACCACGCGGGTGGATTTGTTATATTCACTGGAGCTTATGGTTTTAATGCTGGTAGCATTAACTGTAAGTACCGACAGCCTCCTTGCACTTCCCCGCAACCACCCAATATTAATGACCCACCCCCACTGACTCAAATACCCCCCCCCCCACTCCCTATAACCCGTCTCCCGCGACAATCTAGAAGCGCGCTTTACGACCACCGATGAGATGTTCGCTGGTTTATTTGAAGATCACACATTATCACCCCCTAATGACTTTCAGGTCATGTGTACCATACGTGTGATGAAGACTCGGGAAGCGATGGGAGGGGCCAGAGGAATAGAAGGGGGCCATAACTTTCTCTATGATTAGAGAGAAGAAGGAGCAAGAAGACGTCATCTTTTGACTCAAGATTCACTGAGATGAACTCGACTGAAATATGGATTCGTAGAAATGCTTTTGGTTACTTGTTTGAAGATGCGAGGAATAAACCCACAACTGCTTCGATGGCCGTAGGGTCTAAGGCGTCACTCTCGCAATAAACCAGACTGATGATGATGGGAAGATTGGGGTTCGATCATTGTTGGGTGTACTGAGGGGTGGTTATATTAAATGGTTTTCACCCTCCTTCTAAGCAAATGCAGGTACACTTCCCCTACAAATTCAACATTTCTTATTCCTAACACATTAAAGTAATTATTACATAGGTGAATAACCCGAATGTGTACTAAGACACGATACTAACAAAAAACACTGGTGGGCACGTGGGCAAAGGCGTCACTATCCACTTCACTACCCTTCCAGAGCTATCTTCATATCTACCTACATTAACCAGCGAGGAACAAGGAAGAGTTTTGAGGGAGTTTTATTTGAACGTTATCAATAAAACTCGCTTTGGTGGGATTGCCAATCAGGACTTCAATCTCGTTTGTCTATGGTGAGAAGGTTGAGATTGAACACCAGTTTGGTGTACACACTGAGGTGGTTTCTCTTAAATGGTTTCCCATTCTCTATCCACATAAATAGAGGTACCTTTACTTTAACAAGTATCTCCTTCATGCTCACCCTATTATTGTAAGTGAGCAGATAACCTGGATGGGTAGCCAAACATGTAGCATGTAAGAACATAAAAAGCGTGAACAAATTTAATTTGGGTCTAAGTGGGGAGAAAAAAAATATTTTACTAAATCTTGATGGAGGCGAAATAAATGAATATTTAATGTGAATATACTCCTCAGAATATGGCTATCTAATCCATATTTATAATTATTTTATTCAAACTGGGCTCGAAATTAAGAGAATCTGTCTTTAGTGTACCCCTACTAGCAGACTAACTACATTTATTTCAATCCCCAGTTGCATTAGCTCTTAAGTTACTTACATGCCACGTGGCTTCAAGGAACCAGCCATAGTGCAAAGGTAGCAAGACGAAGAATTAGAAAATTGTGTCACCAGGGATATTTATTCGACCTACACTCAAATATAACAAGCCAAAGTACCATGACCTAGTTACCTTAACCTTAGGTAAAATAGTGTGTTTGACTATTGACGTTGAGGGAGTTAGGATTTTGCTTAATATAAATGCAAAGAATGACATGAAGTTAACATTGACCTTAAGGTCGTTTTATTATCAAAGTATCAAATAAGACTCAAAGGTAAACAATGCAATTTTAAGTGACTATAGACAATGCGCAATAGTAGATAAATTTAATATTATTCGTCAGGAAGTAATATATTTACTTAAGTATACAATTCAATATTAAATGAAAGCGATTAATATTCATTTAACTAAATTAGAGAATTTACATCGTTAGCGTTAGGAAACATTATAAGTACTAATGTAGACAAACGTAAAATAAGTTGTTTATTGCGAAAAATACACAAATTAGATTATAAAATAAGGAAACATCCCATAATCTACACATTTGGCCTGAGCCGCTCAAAAGATGACTCTTAACACATAATATTAAACTTGCATTAAAGTCTACACGTATCAAATTGCCGTTATTATAAAACATAGTTTTAATACAAATAGAGACCCGCCTCGGTGGCGTAGTTAGCTAACGCACTAGTCGTGTTGAGTTCGACTGCCCAGGATGGAGAGATCGAGGTTCGAATCTCGGTCGGGTGAACTGGGGGTGGTTTTTCCTAAATTGTTTTCTACTCTCCCTCCAAGCAAATGTGGGTTCACTTCCTATAAAATTCAATCTTCCCAAATCCTAATCCATTAGCGTAATTAGTACTTAAGCGTATAAACTGACCGGGTAGTAAGCTGCGGTGATAAAAAAAAATTAGAGTTCTGCTCGTAACTGTACACCTGAATATAGTGTTGATTATAAACATGACTATTCTCTTGTACCAACCCGTGAGGCGGTTATTTACTTTCTACCCTATCGCTTAGTATATAATTAATTCCTAACATAAATGCATTTGCCAATAACTTTAAACATGAAACTATGATACGGAACATCTTAAGATACGCTAGGACCTACTTCAACTGTAAGTTTATACTAAAAGAATGAAAGTGCAAATTAGCGCACACAGGTAAAATTATATAATTTTAAATTGTTAACAAATCATCTGAACACGTACCGAAAAGGCCTAATACCTAAAGATATTAGTTTAAAAAAAAAATGTTCTAGTTCCAATAGAAATTAAATTTGGTAAAAATAAATAAATCAAAATTTAACCATATTTAGCCTTACATAATTTCGAATAGATCTATAAAAAGCCTAGTTTTATCATACAAAATCATATAACATAATAATCTCCAAAATAACACTCACATAAATGTTGGTAAGTCCCTATTATTCCTATCTGCACAAAGAGAAATTCTATTCGGGGTACTAGTTTATATTTGAATTTGATCAGAGGGGGAAAATGGTGGGGAGATATCACATGACCAATGAAGTCATCATCAACCAGTCAGAAATGGCCATCTCATCGACGCCTGAGCCTGTACAGCAACTTTGAGGTTGATGAAGGGTGGTAGGGGAACACACGCGATAGGACAACTCGCGTCTCTCCACAAGTTTTAGCGCGTGTGCAGCGTCTTGACTAGCGAACAGGGGTCAAATGACACTTCGTGACTTGGCTTCATTCTTGTTTCTTGCCAAACTCAAACGATAATCTGTGTTCATTGTTGACGTGCGTGGAGTGTCAGTGATTAGGTGCTAATTTCCCGGTAGAACGGGGTGTGTATTCAATATTTTAAGGTGGCGAAGGATGATGGCTATTTTAGATTGTAGCCACGGTACAAATCATCTTGTTTAATATTAACTCAAGTATATTTTTAGTTGTATTTGTACAAAGTTATGCTATTCTAATAATTAATTTGTATGAATTAACTAGTTTGATTATTTCAGATTAATATATGTGTTTTGCCATGTGTGTGTATATATATATGCAAAATAATAGATGGGTTTCGCCTTCTATATTTATAAGGCAAAACCTACTCCATCCCCATATTTTACCAACCTCTGGGTCTGAAAAATTAAAATTTTACAAGAAGGTAACTTTTAAGGTCTATGAAAGACACAAGAAGAAGTTTTGCAAATATTTAACTTCAAGGGGTTAAAAAGAGGGGTTGCAAATGTTCAAAATTCACCAATGAAACTTTTTAGCTAGAAGGCATAGAGACTTGAAATTTAAAACCAATGCTCCTTTCTAAAATTGGTTGACAAGTTTTCAGACTAATATATTACTAGCACTATTTAAACTAATTAGCTACCTCGGATTTTTATGTAAACAATTATTCCTGGATAAAAAAAACTCTAACACCCAACTCTTTTAATCAATAATTAACACTATTATAGACCGAAATAATAATGTGACTGCTAACATCGTTACTTATTAACTAAGTGGCTAGTAACACTATGGATGTATTACTATTTACGGTTAAAACCCACTAATATTTATTTTATTCGTATGATCTGTATAAGAATATTATCAACTAGCTGAATGACTGTTCTTGGCACGATATATCGGAACAGAGTGACGGCGTCTGGGCGAATGGTTGCGTTATCAGCTGATTGCAGCTGGACAGGTCTCCCCCCTCCCACCACTCTCCACAACACACACCACCCCCGGGCCGGGCCCTCTCTCACACAGAGACTACAAACACCACCAAATTCTACCATCTATTGGAGTTGTAAATTAAAACGTAATTACATATCTTAATTAATGGTCTTTATTCATTTTTTCCACCCATTAGAAACATATACGGGGATAAAAAAGAGTTTATAAAGCAATACTGTTAATCAGGGTAGCTACTCCGATTTCACTCCCTTAATAACAAAACATCGGAATGAAACATTTACTTTTCCTAATTAGCTTATAAAGAACACCTGTGCCTTATTTCAGCCCTCTAGATTCGTGGGAAGTGTGAGAATCGGTGAAGAGTGAGTGAGTCAGGGCTTCCGCTTGTATATGGTGATGATAACAGGAACTTTTTATTCATTTTACGTACTGGTTAGACGTTTAAAATGCTAATGAAAACTAAAGGAGGCGTACTTAGGGGTAAAAATTAAGTGTACACAAAATAGTGGGTGACATGGGAGCGGATAATAGAGACGATATAGAGAAACAACTTAACTAGTGCCATGCATGTAAGCGAACAAGGCTGCTAAGGTTGATATTGTGATAGTAAAACAGGTTTTCATCCTAAACCACTTGGCGGCTTGACATTTTATTCTCAGTCAGGTACAATTATTATAATATTGATCCGCGGAGAATGTCAAATGGAGGTATGTAAGAATAAACACAGAATTACATCTCCCCTCCTCCCTTTCCCCAAACTAAATAAAATAGATGAAGGGGAAACTGCAGAGAAACCCCTTGGATATTTTAACTTCTTACATTATAATAATATAGTACGTACTAGTCCTAGAGAGACCTTTACCCCCACACCCGTACCTAGTCCAACCATTTAATACAGCTTGAGGATATCACGGCGAGAGCCTGGGTAGAAAATGACAAGGACAGACGGCAGTTTCAATTTCCTTTGGTTGATTGTTGTGAGGCATTGACATTGATTTGAGAAACTTCCTTCCACTTTTGTACAGACTCTTTCGCTGGTTTTTCAACGTAAATTTAAAAAAAAAAAATTATTTTCTATTATTATGATATCATATTTTGATAATCTGATGGGTTTGAAAATAGAAATTACAAACAATACTGTACTACATTTCTCAGCTTCGAAAATGATTGCTTGAATTTATTTTACTTATGTGCTAGAATTCACATGAAAAGGAAACACAGTTGAATATATGTTTTAAAAACATATTAGTTTCTACGATGTTTTGAACTAAACATTCTTAGCGATTTAATAAAGGGGAACATAATTATAGATTATACACTATCGCTGTTTATTTGGAGATAAAATGGTAAAGTCATTTAGTTATAGAAACACAACACTTATTTAAATCATTTGGCAATAAATACTTGCCTTTAAATCAGTCAGTTATACTAACCGTGCAGCCAGAAATAATATAATGGTTCACAAAAGAACCATTATATAACTTCTGGCATTATAAACATAAGTAGAGTAATAAAACATATTTTTAAAATAAAATTATCTACTTTTTGAATGAAATGGACTGATAAAAATTAGGTAAAATGTGGTTGATAAAATAATAAACCCCCTCGCAGAATTATGTATTTTCAGATTAACCGAATGATCAGTAGGACGCGAAGCACTATATAGAATTACGGGTAATAAAACCAAATATTTTAATTAGGAACAATGCATTGTTAAAATATTATCTAAAAGGTTTCAATACTAAAAACATAATTTTACTTTCTCTTATCAATAAAAAGTTATGTAACCACGAACATTTTAGACCTCGAAATTATAATGAATTTTTACGTTTTATGTGTGTTCGAACCAAAAAAATTGAATTTTACATTTTGGTCTAGCCCCATGACTGTTTGTCTCTGCTTGGCCACATATCTGAAACATTGAATGGATTTTGTTCAAACCTGATATTTAGATGTTATATATAAGATACTTTTTTTTTGTTATTTTCACCCTAGCCCTCAAATTAAGGAATGTTTTAATTATAAGTGTTTTTTAATTAATTTTTTTTTGAAAAGTGCTTTAACACACTTGTTTACAATGTATATATAGAAAGGGTTTGGTCCGACAAATTACATGGTATACGAGTACTTATATTTTCGGTAAAAATTCGTTTACTACAAAGTCATTTTAGAAAATTTTAGGTATTTAAAAAATCGCTAGCAATTTATGTTAAAATGTATATCTTAAGAATGTATGATATCATAAGCAAAACTGTATAATTTTTGTTTGGTGACATTTTTTTAAAGGGTAGTTTACTGTTGACAGATATTTTTAAATTTGAACATTTTAAGAAATTACTTTGTCGATTTGGTTAAAAATGGGTATCTGTTAGGTTTTCTATATTGTAAATAATTAACCTTTATTCGGTTTAAAAAAATCATTTAATAGTAGTTTACTGATGACTAAGTTTTGAAAATAGAGTTACATTTTTGAAATTAGCTTTAATAAATTGGTATTATGAGAATATTTTACATGATAATGAAAGATGTTTGTTGATTTTTCTAATGTAGATTAATTTAAAGGTGATTTACATAATTACAAATTTTACGAAACCTGAAACACTTCAAAAATTTCCTTTGTGATTTAAATAATAATGGGTAACTGAGAATAGATTTAATATATATATTAATAGACTTTATATATGTATTAATAGACTTTATATATATATTAATAGACTATATATATATATATTACTATATACCTAGAACCCGCCTCAGTGGCGTAGTTGGCTATCGCGCTTGTCGTGTTGAGCTCGACTGCTGAGGACGGGGAGATCGAGGTTCGAATCTCGGTCGGGTGAACTGGGGGTGGTTTTTCCTAAATGGTGTTCCACTCTCCCTCCACGCAAATGCGGGTTCACTTCCTCTAATTAAACCTTCCCAATTCCTAATCCATTAGAGTAATTAGTAATTAAAGCGTATAACCCGAACGGGTAGTAAGACGCGGTGCTAAATATAAATATATACCTAGAAATGAGAGTAAAACACATTTCAAGAAAATTAATTTGTGACAAAATGCAATTCACAGTTCATAATGACCAACCATCTTGTTAGCTCTCTCAGTATAAAGGTTACTGTAAAAGTCCGAAGACCGATAAATCTTAGAATCTACCGGTATATCATAGCATTTATCAATATCTGTTATTAAAATACCCAAGTATCTTAGAAAATATTTATATTTTGAGTCTTAACCCTTTCTAGAGTCAGGTGAGCGAGAAGATCCCCAGTCCTAGCTGGGACTAGCAATCAAAAGTAAACCAATAACCTAATCTAATACTACCAAGACTAAAAAAAACCTGACCTAAAGGTTGAATTAGGCTTGGTTGTATTAGATTAGGTTATTGGTTTACTTTTGAGTGTTGGTCTAAGCTGGAACTGGGGATCCTCTCGCCCACCTGACTCTAGAAAGGGTTAAGACTCAAAATATAAATATTTTCTAAGATATTTTGGACTTTTATTAACAGATATTGGTAAATTCTATGATGTACTGGTAGGTTCTAAGATTTACCGGTCATCGGACTTTTTCAGTAATATATACAAACATAATATCAAAGAGATAAAAAAAAAGCTGACTGTTGTATTTAAAGCACTGATACGTTCTTCTTTCACTTGTTTCTATATTTTTATATCTTTCTCCATTAAATCATCAACAGTTCTTTGTTTGCCTATATGTGTGTGCTGCTAATTGCCTAACATCATGTTTTTTTTACACAGGACAATCCCGTGTTTGACTTTCGACACCACAACCCTTAGGTCTATCTCCCACAGATGATTCAATGGTCTTCATTTCCTTTGTGGTTGTGAGCAATTCTTTTGACAGAGAAGGGTGTGTAGGTGGGATGAAAAAAAAAGAAGGAAAGGTTGATTGCAGTGGTAATTGTTTGGGTTCCGGGGGAGCAAGAAACTCCCCCCCCTCTATGTCACCCCTTCATTAAGACCCTACTCGGAAATTGATCTAGCTTCTACAACTCGACGTTCAGACATATTTTGACATCCATACTTTTTACCCCTATCCTTTTCGTTTAGCTTCTAGGTTTTTTGTTGCATTTTTACGTTTAAACAACGGCTTCTGTTATTTGAATTTTTCTATGACATGTTTTTCATACATTTTTTGTTGTTTTTTGTGTGAAAGAGAATTGGAAACATAAGTGAAGTAACGGCCTATTTCCAAGAATGTATTCGCAAATTTATTAAACTTTCAGTACGATTCAAAAAGAATGTATTTGATGGATCGTAATCAAATAATTACTACGCCAAAGATGAATATCAAGCGATTGCACTATTTTAAAACATTTTACAGATTTATTAAAATAACTTAAAAACTGTAATATGATTACTTCTTTTACTCTAATATCGATACCTTAAAAGTGTATTTTTAATTTGATTTGAAACACTACGAGAAAATACATTAAAATATATTCAATATAAAGCTACGATAAATACACCTCGTTGGTGAAGTTAAAAGTTCAAGTGCCTAAACATTGTAGATATATTTTAAAACATATTGAGGCAAGCATATTGCATGAACTGTATCATACCTTTAAGTTATCTCATTAGATTAGAAAATAGAGGATTCTTAATTCATAAAAGAAACAACTAAATATATTTCAAATCTAAAAAAAATCAATATATAAGGCTAGTTTAAACAAATACAAAATGTAAATCTTCTTGTTTTCCTATTTAAAGCAACTTTTCCACACCTAACCTTAACGATCTTTATCACCGCATCTTAGTTACTATTCAGGTTATACGCATACACTAATTATTATAATGTAATATGGATGAGAAAAGTAAAATTACAGAGGAAATGTCTACGTTGAAGGAGAATATGAACCCTTTCAGGGAAAACTATTCTATGAAACTCAACTTGGATTCTAACCCTGAGCTCCCCATCCCCCGCAAATCAATTTATTACGTTTGACCACCGATTCGGGGGATTATTTTGTTCTTTAACAGAAATAAACTAATGAGATTTAATCAAATTCGTTAAAGACGTTTTAGAAGAAAATAAAGTTTTTGACTACCTATCTTAGGTAACGAAACAATAGTTCAATGTCTATGAATTTATATCTATAATAAATATAACTATTACTATAAACACTCAAAGGTTTCAGGATTAACAAACATTTATTTAACAATAAGAGCACTACATTTTTTAAACGTGGGCAATTTAAATGCACTCTCTCGTTAAAGTCTTATATATTTGGCTACACCATCCCAAACAAGACTTTCACTCTATTTGGTTTATGTTTGAAATTTAAACATACTATGTGAAGTCTCTTGGTAGGCATTCACTTACCTTCCCGTACGCATCTGTAGCACGCATTGCGTTTATTTAGAGCCCAAGGCGTTGTGCATGTTTTAGCTGTCTTTGTTAAGTACCGCCCTTTCCAGAATGGCGATACCAGTATCCTTCTCTTTCCTTAAAATATTTGTGTATGTGTATTCACGTGTGTGTGTGTGTGTGTGTGTGATTCACGTTCAGGCTATTCACATCTCATAACATCTAATGTTCAATACATAATTTATTTATTTATTTTTGAGAATGTTCCTTAATACTGAGGTTTCTATCCAACTAAATAATACAAATCATCTATTAAAATACTACATTATACATTTACAAAATGACAAATAAAACATATTATTATAAAGTATGGTATTAAAACTCACAAGGAAACTCAACTCACAATTTGAATGGAATTTTTCCACTCATCTCCATCCCTGGCATAGTCTGTTTTCAAATAATATTTTTTTTCATTGAACATATTAGTTTGTGCAACTTCTCCTCCTGTCTTCAGGTCCCCTGTCTTGGATAATCTTCGGGACATGGGTGTCTTCCATTCTTCGTACGTGGCCGCACCATCTTAATCTCTTCTCTTCCTTTCGATCTCACCCAGCTTAGATACCTCAGCGTGCATCAATATTTTTATCACCGTGTTCATTAACCTCTCTAATAATATTTCCTACAGTAAACGTTAAAACGTAGTAAAAATTAAAACTGCTTGGTTATCTTGTTATAATGTTACTAGAGCACTAAATTAAATTTTCAAAATAAAATATAGCCAATGTTACTCGCTGATAATGTAGCTTTATATTGGTGAAAGAATTTTTTAAATCGGTCTATTAGTTTTTGAGTTTATCCATTACAAACAAAAAAACAAAAAAATCAAATCTTTCCTCTTTATAATATTAGTGTGTATTATGTACTCATATGTATTCAAGTTGTATGGAAACTCATAGCCCAAACTGTACATAGAGTTTGTTTGAACCAAAAGTAATGCAAAATCCCTAAACACATACATCCGGAAAGCTATGCTAGTACCATAAAATTGTGTTCTAAGTTTCGGCGTACAGCACTGGGAGAGCAAAGCTGTTCTTGCATGAGTGTACTACAGGTTGCATAGAAGTTAGGTGCGGGGCACTGCACACCTTGGCATCTTGGAGCATGACACAAGAACTTACTGCAATTGATAGTAAACAACGAGTGTCATCATTAACGGTCCTACATTACAGAAAGTGCTTGCCATTATTACAAGTGCAGTAACTCGCGCCTAACTTCTATACAACTTGTTGTATACGCATGCTTGACAGCTTTGATTTCCCGGCGCTGTACGCCGAAACCTTGAACACAATTTAATGGTATTAGCATAGTTTTCCTGATGTATGTGTTTAGGGATTTTGCATTACTTTTGGTTCAAACAAACTCTATGTGCAGTTTGGGCCATGAGTTTCCAAACATTCTGTATAATTTAGTAGAAGTGTGACCAATACACACCATAGTATATTTTTTCAATCTATAGGAATATGTTTACAATGTTTTTAATAAAATATTCTCACTTTAAATTAATAAATTTGAGAATATTTTGTTCAATTTTAAATATATTATTTATGTTGTAAACATATCTTTTTCTCAGCTAATACAAAGCTTACAGCGATGAATAAGATATCTGTGGATAGGATATTTTACCAACTTCTGACATAGCATGCTGAGCTTACGATAAATCAACCTATCAAAGACAGGCCTAAAAATTGGTAGATTCATAGATAGTGTAAAAATAAACTAACTCGAACACAATACAAACCTATTAAATTTAAAATACAGTTGAAAATATTTTCACCCCTTATTGGTTAGGTGTATCAACCAAAGGTACAAAAGATTCTGGCTCCATTCCTATTATTACTAATTAACAAATTTACATTTGAATACTTAATCACCCTGATAATTAATATGTATCTAGGCACTGGGACAGGCGTGTACTATTAGACTCAATGCTATAAGATTATTAAGTTCTTAAGATGTGTGACGTTAAAATATATTTGTTCAAAAGGAACTCGTTAAATACCCCAAAACCTTCCAAAGGTGTAGTAATTATATTTTGATAAAACAAAATATTTTCAAATCAACCATAGTCAGTTTGAAACTTATGTTTAAGAGCTATTATAACATTGTATAATTGTGTAAAATCAATTTTAATTTTTAATCAAATAGCTATACCATTCTCTCCATAAAAACACTAACTTCAAGATTATGTAAAATGCTTAGGAAAGTAGGACTCTACTTTGAAGAAAGCATTATAAAATACAGAAAAACAAAATTTTTGCAGGAAAACATTGATAACATTTAAGTAATACGTATTGGCCACTTTGTATGTATGCAAAATTATATTTATGTTATTATATTATATAATATACATAATACTATAATATGTATAATATAATTTTTATGATATAAATATATATAAATTATATTAATATATATATATATATATATATATATAAAGTAAGAAATTATACAATCTCTAATCCATCTAAAACTATATTCTATTAGCTAAAATTAGAAAATAACTGCTCTATGATATTAGAATAGTTTATGTATAACATTACATCTTTTCGCTAATATATGTGGCTGAAGAATTATTGCGACAAAAACATAACTTTGTACTTTTATCAAAGGGAGTGTAGAGTAATAAAAGTATTAATTCACTCAACTTTCTCCCCTTTCTTTTTATAAAGATCTACTTTGTCTGCATTTCCAAAATAGTAGCCTACGTACTATCATTACTCACGCTTTCTGAATTTTAATTTAAATGTATGTTCATGGCTCACTTTTTTACGCCACTTTCTAACACACTTGGAAATATCTTACGGAAAGTGGAGAGAAAATGTAGTATTTTTTTTAACTTTTGTATTTGAGACATCCACTTGATCTAAAAGAAAACTTCTCAAGGAACATAAAAATGTTAAATACTTCCATTTCGTAGATTAATATATAACAGAGAATATATTTTTTATTTCCTTGAACTCAAACTTTAAAAAATATATAATGGAATAAAATTGTTAATTCTCATAGTATACAAAAAAAAAATACAAAATATTAATTGGCCGTCAACTAAACCTCTTTTGAAAAATCAGAAAATATTCTTATATATAATGTAAATCACTCTCGATATAAAATATAATCGACAATCTTGCCGACAAAATTATAATATATACACTCACATAATTTAAAAAAAGCCATTTTTGCTTTAAAAAAATAGTCAAATTTTCAAAATTCAATCAACCCAAAACTATCCTTATATAAATGTTTAGTAAAACAAACATAGTACATTCTTTTTATTAAATAAAACACTCCTTAGATAAACAATATGAACAAAATCATTAACTCTATTTTCAAAAGATTTGAATTTTTCAAAAATAAGTCATCATTAAACAATCCTTAATTTTAAGGGAAGAATAAAAATTAAATAAATGTCCTGATGTATGACTGTATAGCATATAAATATAGAGTGTAAACGCAACACAACTATTTCGGCTGTAGCCTCAGGTTCATGACGGATTGCTTGGGGACAGACGGAATAATAGTAAGAACATTATTGTCTTTATTGACTTCAGGGCCACATTAAGTGTCAAAATTCAGCATACATTTGGGGTAGGAAAAAAATATATTCATAGTTGGAAAAACTTGCTCTCTCCATATGATAAAGTGAAAATGTAATGATTAACAATAATGGTTTCTTCTTAAAATTAGGAACATGAATACAATGTTTTAGGGCCCATTCCTGTATCTAAATGGTTAGTGAGGTCAATCATGAGTTCAATAGGACCATGGTTTTTAATTGTATACGGGTTAATCCTGCTGTCCAATTAGTCAATATCATAGAGATAGGTGTGTAGTTTTAAGTGTAATTTCCTGGAATAATTAAGTTGTTAGGACATTTGCCGATGTTGTACATCTGTGGTTTCTAATAGTACGTGGGTAAATGCTAGGTAAATGATTGAGTTAACTGTTTACTTCAAAATAGCTTCATAATAAGATATCTGACTAGACTCAATGATATATGCTAGAGTTCTTTATTAAATGATGGTATGAACCCGATAATCTCCAAATCTAAAATCCCAACCTAATAGTTTACTTCACTCGTAATTAAGGAAAAAAAACTCTATTTATTCTTCTTTAAAAATAAACATTAAATACACATGATGTTGTAACAACTAAGAGAGTGTGTTCAGCATAAATTAGTTACTATATTTAAGATGCTATGTACTCATACATACATTTTACACCAAGTTTTACTTAACGCTATCTTACGAAAAGCTCCGAGTTTAATAATTCACAGTCCATTAAATCCATGGTACAAATTTGTGTTTTATCAATTACACGAAGACCTTTCCAATGTCTATCTTTTTTACCTCTGAGTTGAATATAAGGGACGAGCATTATTTTTATTGCATATAAATCTTGTATTGTAATTATTTCTTAAAATTATATTTACCTCACTCACGTGTTTAGAGACACACTCCTATTTTGTGTATTACTTGAAAAGTACATTTAAATATCACATATCCAAGGAAATAAAACTCATTTAAAATAAATACTTTTGAAAATTACATAAAATCATTCAAATCTAAGGAAGAGTTTAAAATTTTAAATAGAAAATACTGATTTAAGCTAATAACTTACCCAAATATAATATTTTTTCTCTTAAATATGAGATACTTACTTAAATACCTATCGTATTATAATATTGTTTGATACAAATTAAAATTCTAACTTAGTAAAAATATTAATTTTATATTACACTTATATATAAATAATTAGACAGGTATATTAATATGTAATCTTTTGGACAGCCTGAATCGTTTGAAACAATAAGTAGGTTGCGAATAAAGCCTTGTTAAGCCAATTCAAATTGCATTTCTAAACTGTAATTTTGTGATTTAAATATATATATATATATATATAAAACTTTAAATCAAAATTTATGCTTTGGAAGCGTTGATCACGTTAAAGTGTTTAGTAAATAATTAAACGTGCTTTTTATTTTTAATAAAAAACTTTAAGAGTCTTAAAACTAATTGAGTAGAAATTAATAAAAAACACATTAATTATATGGTAAAATCGAATACACAGTCACCCCACTGATATTTAATTATTAAAATTGAAATGTACGAAAGTTGGATCTCCCGCAGAGAGGGTTTGAATTTTGATTCGTTTTAAGTAATTATTGAAGGAAGTGTTTGAATGTTGCTACACCCTCATCTATATGAGGATCTGTTCGAGTATTTAAATAACTTAAACTTATATTGGGTTTCTTTGAGTCACATTAGGTATTGTTAGAACGTTGAAACACCTTGACTTAAATCAGGAATTGTTAGAATGTTGCAACACCTTGAGTTATCTAAGGGATTGTTCGAATGTTGCAACACCTTGAGTTTTATGAGGGATTGTTCAAATGTTTCAGCCTCCCACTGGAACTGTACAAAGGCGGTATGCACTACAGCCAATGCAACATGTTCTCCAGGAACTACTCCACGATTCTGGAGAGTCTGGATATAGCAACTCTAGAGTCTGGAGAACAGTCTGGAACCTCCGTCAACCTGTCCACCTTAACCATCCCCTGTCAGCATGGTTGGAACTTCGACTACTCTCAATACGCCACTACTATCGTAACAGAGGTAATTGTCATTCAAACTTTCAACAACATTTAAATTACATTTCAACAAACCAAATCACCTGCAATAGGTGGGCACGCGGATTAAATATCAGACTCATCTAGTTTCGTTTTCTGTTGAAGCGATGTCGGTGTTCAAATTGCATTTGGGTGTATTGGTAGTGGTTTTAATTGTTATTATTATTATTAGCACCGCGTATTACTACCTGTTCGGGTTATACGCACTTACGCTAATGTTGTAATGGTAGGGTGATTGTGAGATGAAATGGAGGACCTACAGTTTAACGTGGAATCCGAACCACGGTGGAGGCCTGGCATTCCCTGGTTTTAATTAACTAGTTTTGTACTATCCCTCCAAGAAAATGTGAGAGTACTACCTCTGAATCATACCTTCATAATCATTACAATATTAGTATGATTAAAAAGCATATCCCAGTGGGGTGGTAAAACTAAATACAATTTTACGTTTTAATTTAATGTTTTAAACTGATTGATTCTACTTTTCAAAAATATAGAGCTATTAGTTAATATTTTTTCCATGCATTTTACAATGCGTCTAGATTTCACTTGGTCAATTTACGCTTATGGGTGGGTTGAAGAAGGTAGAATTCAGCTTAAATATAGCCACGTTTGGATGGAGGGAAAGTGGGAAATCATCTTAGAAACTATACCTTCTTGGTACACCCAGCCAAGATTAAAACCCCCACCTCCTTATCACTGGCAAACCAGACTAGATGAATATTAAATTTATTCTGTGCACACATTGATACTCGTAGAATATATCGGTGCTTATGAATAGTAATTTCCATTTTATAATGTTTAACTAACTCACTTTTTCATCATGTATTTGTTTTTAGTAATATTGTAACTCTTAAAGCTCTGATCTACTAGTTCTCTATATGAACAAACCGATAATTCCCCACCCAATTATATATATATATATATATATTCAACAGGAGTATAATGGCATAGGAAGAACTTTAGCTTGAATTCCGAAACGTTGATAAATATACTTTCATGTAATTCATATGCCAATCAATACGTTTTGAAAGTTTTCACCATTAAAAGCTTTAATGTAATTGATATAGTGACGTTTTTCCAATATTAGTTACTCTATTTTATAGTTTATCTCTTTTGAATAAATTATAATTATGGTGATACAATTATATTATTATTTCATTTTAATCTACACGCTGTCATTAACCGACCGCCTCAGTAGTAAAATCTGTCAGGATGGCATTTATAAAAATATATTTCAAATAAAATACTTGTATCTTATTATTACTACAACTTTACAATAATATGTTATTCCCTCTCTAAAATCGTTGTGGAGAAATGATGGAACATTGGAAAATTTCCCCTGTGTAAATCACCCTCAGTCATTTTCACAAGAAAATTAGAATTGCCTTTTGTTTATAATGATAAACAGTGTATGGATACAAAATTTAATCAATATCGTTAGAATGAATTTTCAGAAATCAAGTTTTCTCTTTTTGACCTTCAGTAAACTAGGGTTAAATATCTAATTCCAAAAATTATGAAAACCCAGGATATAAAGTTTTAGCCCAATTTGTAACATAATTTAAAATCTATCCCGAGGAAAACACAGACAGACGGACATACAGACAGTGGCAATGCGAAAACAACTTTTTTGTTTTTAGGGATCATGAAACGTCAACAAATATCCAAATCTGAAGTTCTATTTATTTTAACGATCACAATATTTTCTCTCCGAGGGATTGAGAGAAAGTAAAAATATATATATAATTATTTGTGTTTGTTTTATTAAAATATCACTCATCTCAATTACATTGTCTTCTAAATAATACTTCGGGCTACCACACTACGGTGAGAAGTCTGGTTCGTTCTGTAATACCTTAGATACTTGTTAACTGTGAGGGGATAAAGAACCTTGAGGTTCTTAAGAACTCATCTAAAGGCCGATTAGCCGGAAAATTAAATACAATATCATGCTCAAACCATAAAACACATCCAAGTACAGTTTTACGCATTCTTCATTTGACTAGAGCAAATTTGGGGTAATTTTAATATAATTGTTTCATTTAAAAATAAATACTTTGCAATTTTATAGTATTTTAAAAGTAAATTAAAAAAAAATGTTTCACTGGTCTTAATCCCACTGTTTTTCTAAAGTAGAACATAGAAACCCGTTATACGATGTAACGTTTGTTTCGAGCTGTATTATCTACCCAAATTACGCGTTATTCGTAGGGTCGTATGAGCAAGTTGAGCTTTATTGCGCCTGGAATCAAACTTTAAATAAGTTCTGATTAACCTATCCCCTACCTGTTTATTAATCTCACGAATACTGAATTTATACTTCTACTTCATTCGAACTACTATCTTTCAAAGGCAATCATTGAGCTTCTGAATAACGGCTAAACGTTTTCTACCACGGATAGTTTATATCTGCTCTTAATACAGTGGTGATTGTGTGTTTCTTAAATTATTTAATCCAATAGAACAGGAGAAAAGGATGTGTTTGAAAAGTGGTTGTTGAAGTGATTGATTTATTGAATTTCGAACCTAATATTTAAATGTTATATGGCCATACCTCCAGGAAAATAATAATTTTAATTTTATACATAAAACTAGGTATAGTTTACTGATGACTGATTTTTGGAAATTTGAAAAATTTCGGAAATGATTTTTACCATTTTGATCAAAATAAATATCTAAGGATTGTTTTATATAATAAATAATAATTTATTTTGTTAAAAAATTCATTTTATTTTATTTATAGACGGTTTTTTTAATTTGTTTTGAATTACAATAAATATTTCGTTCAAAATTTATGTGATTATAAAAAATAATTATTTTTTATTTACTTGAGATATCTAATGTAATTTTTCTGAACCGAATGATTATATAAACACATGATAATATATATGAGCGAGAGTGAAAGATCCAACCAATTTTGCCAGGAAAGGAGTTATTTTTATTCCTAACAGGTTTTTTTACATGCCACAGTTGATAGGCCCAATGGCTTTACTGCCCCTTCGAAGAAAGTTAGTTGTGCTACGGATTTTTACAACTCAAGAAAAAACCGTTGACCTTAGCCGGGCTTGGACCCAGGAACATTGGGTCCTGAGGTGAGCACGTTACCCCAAGACCCGTGAGGTCGACAGTATAGTTGTTGATTTTTTTCTTTGTATAAATTACTGCTAACTGATTTTCAAAATATTTGTTTCCATTAACAAATATTATATGAGACAGTGATGTAATATTGTATCGTATCATTTATTTTGTTGTAAATTGTCCACATCTCTGATTCAGGATACTGGATACTTCATTATTTCATATAAAGTATTTAGATGGGCAATTTTTACTGACGATTACGTTGTAATAAATAAACATGAATTTCAAAACTATAAAGTAAATAGGTTTTAAAATCATTATTTTTGATATATTTTTTCAGGGTAAAACGCAATTACATTCATTCGAGAAAATTGACATTTGGGTTGGAGTTAGTCCATCCAATTATTATGAAATATTTCCTGATATTTCCTCTCTCCTTTTTCCGATTTCATTTGGAACAATATCAAGCGTAACAAGACTACTACGTCATTGATTGGTAATCAATAGAAACAAAAACAAATTACGAGACTTATGTTGCTCTAAGAAAGTTATGTGAAATGGTGGATACATTCCAAGAAAATGTAAACAATGGAAGAAATATATTATAAGATGTTCTATTTTTATTACTACTAGTGAATATTTACGAAAAATAAAATGTTCTGATTAATTTTGATAAAATAATTACTAAATTTAAAACAATGGCTATTATAGGATTAATTTAAGGAAGAAGTACTAGCAGGGAATCTTAGAGTAAATGTAGCCAAATTAGCATAAGGGTAGGATGGAAAAACCACAACGAGAAATCATACGTGATAAGGGCCCGTAAGCGCAACAAATTGGGATTCAAACCCAGACTTACCCGTTAGCGGCAATCTTGATAAAGTTTATTCTATCACCCGAGAACGCTCATGCGCAGCTGCATAAATACATTTATAAATATGTGTTTAACGTTTACTTTCTAATAAGATGGCTATATAGCATAGAGCTTGCAGAATATTTCATTTTAGAATACCACATTTACCACTAAATACTCAAATATAGAACCAGAAATTTTAGAATTTTCGTGATAAATATACAGATTTTATTTTAAACACGGCCTGGGGTTGAAGTAATCTGCATTTATTTTAAGCAATAAAAAAAAGTTTTGGTCAATATGTAAACTAAAACTTGACCGTGTGAGAGAGAGTATTTTGAGATATTGTGCCTCAGACGATATCCAACTACCACTTTGGTTTGAGTTTTAGTGAGCTCTAAATATAGTTTTCCCATGAAGTTAAGGAAATTAGCCGAGGTATGAGTAATTTATAGTTAAATATATGCACGTTTTAAGTAAAAATAAATCATCATCACTTCAGGCGAATCAAAAAATAATTGTAATAAAATCAAATACTAGTTTTTTAATTTTTATTTTAGACTGTACACGGTTTCAATGACAAAAGCTCTAGCCCACACGATTTGTGGGTGCGACATTCTCTTTCTTAGTATAACTCCGAGGAAATATGTTTTTCTGTGCATACATTTACAATTTTTTTATATTCAACTTTGTAAAGATCTTTTAATTTTTTTGCTGTGAAGATTTTTAGGTCTAAATCCTACTTTGTTAGACTGTTAAAGTCTTCCTTTTATTCGCACATTTTATTCTGACACTTTGAGGGTTTAAATTTCGGGAAATCAGATAACGCTTTCATTATAACGGGTTCTAGAGGACCTCGGGTGTCAAATGGTGTGAGAATTTTAGTCAATTTAAATATGAAGAGGGAGGAAGCAATTTAAACAGATATTCATGTTATATTTTATGACATACCAGTTTCATCGGGCTATTCAAAACTAATGTTACATTATTTTTATTGTTTTAAATAATCCACTAAAGAGAAGATTTGTTACTTTGGATATTTTATTATTATTACAACATTAGCAACAATTATTTGAATTGAAATATTTGTGTGTAAGGTTTATTAATAAATAAAATACATAAATTATAAAGCAATATTTAAATATATGTATTTTAGCTATCCCTACGTCTAACTATCCGTTATGTTCTAATTACGCGAATGGGTTGAGGGATTAGGAAGCTTATATCTATAGGAAGTATATCCGGATTTGTGTAGGAGTAGAGTGGAAAGCCATCTTGGAATAAAACTAACCTCAACTCACCCAACTGAGATTCAAACCTCGATCTCCCCCACAGTGGCAGTCTAGACTGTGAGAGTAGCACCTTAGACCACGCGTCTACCAAAGTGGGTATTTAATAACTATACATATCTTACGGATGTTATATAGGAATATTCGAAGCTCTCAGAATAAACTTTAATGGGATATAGGGAACACTAAAACTAACCGTTTTCGTTAATGGCTGTATGTCTGTAGACCGTCACATTTAGGCGCTAGAGGGCGCCGTTAGGTGGCTTTTCAAATGGCTTTATTTCGCCTTCGTCATTTATAGCGAGGAATAAGTGCGTGTAGCATGGAGCGTTAAATTGATTCTGAGATAGCCAACATGCATTTAGACTTTGGGACTGAATAATCTTTAAAGATGTACGTCAATCAATGCCTCAACACTGTCAGGCATGCATTACTGATAGTGGTTGCTCCTTTTATCAAATGATGTATATATACATATAAATAATAGCACCACGTCTTACTACCTGCTCAGGTTATATATATACTAATTACGATAATGAGTAAGGGGTGAGGAAGGTTGAATTTACAGGAAGTGTATAAGTATTTGCGTGGAAGGACAATGGAAACCAATTTTGGGAAAACCACCTTCAGTACACCTGATGGAGATTCAAACCCCGATCTCCTTCTCATCGGCACTCTAGTATAACAAAAGGGTGACGCATTTGACCATGCAGCCACTGAAGCGGGTTACATCAAAGAAAAGGATTTCAGTATTCCATATTTTATACTTTAAATAATCAACCCACAATCACTATCTTAATCAACTTGTTTAATTTTGTCTTATAAATAATTATATACGTTGATTATATATTCACATTTACCCATATAATTAAATATGAAATGCTTGGACAGCCAACAAAATACAGCCTTCAAAAATAAATGCTGATAAAATATAAAATAAAATTAATGGTACGACACATTCTTACATAATTTCTAACATGGTCCATTTTATCTATGAACAAAATTTTCGATAATTGATTATTAAACCATCCCTACATAAGTTTCCCCCGGGAAAAGAAGCACATTATTTTGATTTTCATAGGAAACACACATTAGATATAATTTTGAACCAAATTGTTGTATAGACATTTTTTTTAAACTTCTAAATTTCAAAGATAATTCACCATAATATATAGTCTTAATTTTAACGTAAAAAACTCTCCAGCCACCCAGATTGAGCAATTGTTATAATAGTTTTAAAAAAATACAAAATAAATTCAAGGAAACAATAATACAAGGCTTTTTATGGTGCGAAAAAGTTTCATGTTAGCTATTTTATACACAATAGCTTAAGCCATTTTAAAAGAATTACAAATTTTCAAAAATTATCTATTATAAAACCACTACTAAATTAACTTATGTCCGAAAAATACAAATACAATGGAATTTATTTTGCGAAATACTCCCTAAATATCTCTTAGGGAAAACAACTAAAGATTAAACGTCAAATTCCATCATAATCTCTAGAATACGTTTGTAATTATAATACTTTATTTATGTCAGAGATAGTAAAAACTGCAACAGTTGAGGTAGCTAAGCCCAGCCTAGAACACATGTCTTTAAAATTTACCTTCCTCGTCCTGTTTACTCATTAGCTTACTTAGGTCACGCTTAGCCTCCACTTGAACACACGAATTTAAAATTCGCCTCCTTCATACGAGTTCCTAATTTTATATTATTTAGGTATCCGATAGAATAAAAAAACACACACCCCACTAATGAAAAAGTAGTTCTTTTTCAAATATTAATATTATCTTTTTCTCTTTCTTATTATGTATGTAGCTTGAATATCTACCAATGTAAGTCGTATGGGCCTCATATCTTACGTGACATCCATTATTCAAGGACATATCGCTATTCCTAAGCTGCGCGCGATGCGCATACCGTGACTAAAGAATAAAAGAAGGCCTGATACAAGACCTTGAAATATTTTCAACATTTTTTAGTGAAGTAGTCGTACAATTTGGCTGGTCCGATAGCAAGTCTGGCTGCTGGTCCTAGGATCACATGTTCCACTCTCGATGAGAGCTAAAAAGATGTCATTATGAAATTAGGTACAGTCAATTTTTTTTATAGAAAGGGCCTCATTTGAAAACTAGAAACTATTCTAAATTTACTTTCCTTTACTATAGGTCAAGTCATGTGATCTTCAACTGTAATTTTTGATGGATATTATTAATACCTATAGAAAAATATTAATAATATAATATATAATATGACATTATAAATGTTTCTAGAAAAAATTTGTAATTTATAAAAGGCCCTTCCAACGAAATTTACTAGATTTATAGTCTTTCCACCTGTTAAAAAAACTTTTTCTCCAAGTTCAAAAAGTTACTAGATCCACAATAGAATTCTGGTACGAAGGATGTTTAAGAAAATTCAAACATATTTTATGTGGTTATTGATAATATTTTACTATATTATAATTGTATTTAAGAGATTTTGATACCATCCATCAAAATATAAAGCAGCCGATCACATTACCAGACGTATATAAATTTTAAAATAGTCTTAGTAACTTTTGTAACTGCCAGATACTCTCTACCGACATCTAGACATGTGTACGCAATGACATGAGTTCTTCATCTCTCCCGTTTAATAGCTGTGTCAATTTTAATTACTGAGTGTATTTCACATTTATTTCACATTATTTATATATATATATATATATGTATACACTCTTTAGATTAATGTCCCTCCCCTTTGATATTCTCTAGTATAAAACCGAAATAGGTCCTTGAATCAAATTCCCAATAGTTTCGATAAGCCTACCATTTTATAAAATCGGTCACGGAAGGATTTCTACAAACTGTTTATGGAAGTATTTAATTTTTAAAATAAATTCCAGGCAAATACCACTCTAAATAGCTTCAAGAAACATCCAATTTTAAATAATTTGCCGGGATAGTACCAATTCAAATAACTTGTAGAGACATTCAATTTTCAAATAATTTATTGGCGAGGACTACTATAAACAGCTCCTATGGGCTTACAACTTATAATCGGGGGAGCGAAAGCTCCAAATACCTTATAGATAGATACCTTATACCTATCAAATACCTTATTTATACAGGCTTATTCACATTTCCAGATAGAGAATTAAATAGGTTGCAGAGAGGGAAAAGACAAGTATTTCCACGTAATGATCTTGGGGTCGGTGACTCCATCCAAATGGTGGTACTACGAGACATCAAAATCATCACTGTATTCCTCGGGAAAGTAGGCAACAGATGCAGCAGTCGATATGCCTTTACACTCTCAATATAGGACTTTGTCAGCACCAACCAACGTATCTTTGAAATAATCAGCAATTCCTTATGGGTATCTGTCATCAGTCAATTTAATGTCTGTTACAAGTCATAATTTACACTCCACTCCACTTGATATGTGTTTAAGATTGATGAGTTGCTTACTTACCAGGGGCATAAAACGCCAAATTTGACAACGATTCGTAACGCCGATATTTAACATCAATAACCCCAAGCTCATCACGTGAAAAAACTTGTCTTGTCACCCTTTATGACCTGTATACTTTTTTACCTGGATATCTGAGTAACCTTTAATATATATATATTAATTTCCAAGCAAGGATAACTCTAACTTCATGGGGTTTACAAATTTCTAATGTTTTCTGGGGAGCACCATTTACAATAGCTTGCAAGGGCATATCATTTTCAAAAAGTATATATTTGAGAACCTCTGAATAACTTTTAGAGGTATCCAATTTTCAAAAACTTGCTGGGGGAGGACAACTTGAAATAGCTTTAAGAAACATTAAAATAAAATAAAAACATCCAGGTGAGGTCTTCTCTAAATATTTTTTTCAAAACAAACCCGATTTTTAAACATTTTTTGGGGGGGCGAGGGCGGAAGCTTAGTAGAACAGGACTACCATAATACTCATCCCTTATACAACTAAGGCTCTACCACCAACAATTACATCACATGATTTACAAAATAACTTAATTCTAGAATAGATTCCACAAACATTTTCTTAGCCACCACTTCTTCGCCGTCCAAATGGGAGTTTCATTAGCATTGATTATAATGTTTTGTTTTATTTTTAGTAGCACGTTTTACTACCCGTTTGGGTTATACACTGATTACAATGCTACCCGCATGATTGGTCGCGTGGTTTAACCACGTCTCTCTAGTGTTCGACTGGATCTCCGGTGACAGGATTCGAGTCCCTGTCGGGTGCACTGGTGTTGGCTTTTCTTAAAGGTTTTCCTACTCTCCCATAATTCAAATGTGGAAACATTTCCTCTGAATATTATTCCTTCCTCATCCTTATCTTACTAGCATAATTAATGTATGCATTTAGCCCATATGGGTACTAAGACGTGGTGACAAAAAAATATCGAAAAGTTGTTGATCTCACCCAAATTTGAACCTAGTTTCCTAATATTACTAATCAAAAGCGCCACCTACTGACATAAGGCGTGAAACGTCAATTCCAATAGATGGAAGTTAAATATAATAAATTTTTGTCAATATTTAATTTCTCGCTATCTTACAGGTAGAGAAATTATTGTTATCGTCAAAAACTCGAACTCGAGATATTGATGAATCCTGACCATCAC
>CABEEJ010003615.1:0-10948 GCA_901482245.1 Timema douglasi | reverse complement strand
GACTTTCCGTCCGTCCGTCTGTCTGTCTGTACCTCCAACTAGAGCCTAAATAATTTTACCAATCAGGCTAAAACTTGGTATTTAGGGTTTTCAATGGGTTGCCCCAAGGGTTTTTGGAAATTGAATATCTAAACCTTAAATTAAGGGTAGTTTACTGACAGGGCAAAAAGAGAAAAATACGATATTCTCAAAATCGGGTCTAACGATTTTGATTAAATTTAATTTCTAAACATTTCTAAATACTACAAACAAAATGGCTACTCTCAATATTTCGGCAAAACGACTTCAAGGACTCCAGTATAATGCATAAATTATATATTTTTTTATTATATCTCTGAAACTATTTGAGATATGAAATTACTTATCATTAAAAATATGTAGATCTATTTATTATACAAATATCTTATTCGGAGCATAAGTTTTATAAAACCAATAATTTTCAAGATATACGCAAATATATATATATATATATATTAAATTTTCGAACACAAAAGGTAAAGTATTTACACCTTTAAAAATCTAACCTGAAATGTTGATGAAAGTCGACGTCTCATGACCCCCCTGAACCCTAAAATGTGGTCTTTGTAATGCCGTCTGTCTCTGTGTATGTTTAATCTTAAAATTAAGAGTAGTTTAATAAAGAGCGAAAAGAGAAAAAAATCGATTTTCTCCAAGTCGGCTCAAACGAGTTGTTTAAAATTTTATCTAGTCGTTGATTAATATTATAAATAAACTGGATATTTTAATTTTCCCATGAAAATGACTTTTAGGCTACTTTACAAAAGCTGAAATTTCCGTATCCCCATTGCAAAATTGTAGTATGGTACTATTAAAAATAAAAAACTTTATATGAAATATATTTTTATAAAACCAACAGTTTCTGAATTATTGTCAAATATATTAATACAGTTTTGTGAGCTGTAGTTGTAAAGATATACTACTTAAGTCTTAACGCAATAATTCTCCAATACCATAGAGTAATTAAATATGTCTCCCAAAAAGTTTATGTTGTTTTTACTTAAACTTCTTAGGAGAAATGTTTGTACAACAATGATCAAGCTCCTTAGTTTATAGTCAATAGTCAATATTTACATTTTTAATTGGCCAAAATTTATAAATGAGGGATTTAATAGCAATGCGATGGCATGAAGATTTGCAACGCTTAATAAAATGGAGAAAACTTTAACTGGAAGTTGGAATTTTAATATGAGGTGTTAACCCTTGAGGGCGTAATATTGATTTTTTATAGGTCAAAACATACAAATGAGGACATTAATTCTTTCAAAATAAAATTACAAAATTTAAAATCGGGACTAAAAAAAAGTTTTACAAATGTATAGTGCACTTTATGTTTGGGTCTGCTACTGTATATTATTTAGTTTCACATATAGGCTATTACGAGTTTTGGGTAAATAATTCCATTTTTAAACAATAGAACGAGAAATTTCGTGCGGAGTTCTGTACAATTTATTGTTGTTCTGTAACCATTTCTATTATCTAAGGAGTTATATGAGCTAGGACTGTTTGTAAACGTTCACTCTGATAAATTATAGGCTTGAGGTTTTATTGCTGTGTTTATTATAGAATTGACAGCAGGTACCGTGCTTGATTCTTGTGTTCAGGTTTCATTTTTAAATTTTCAGAATATGACAGCTAGATGAAATAATCCTCACTAAAATCATAAATATTAGCTTTAGCTATTTTATTCTTAAAGTTTACAGACAAACGTAGAGACAGCCTGGTCCTATTTTAGACCCAATATGTTAAACTAATTATATTTCATTCAATGTGTAATCACGTTATTATTATAATGATCAGATTACAAAGTTTACACACATCTTTTGTTATTTGTTTAGTATCTTATTAATAATTAGGCTCCTGAGACTACACTTAAGCCTATAGTAAACTCCGAATCACTCGTAATTCATCTGATTTCGTGAGGCGTAGATACCGAGAAACTTAGTTTGAAATTATTCATGTCTCCAAAGTTAATTACTCACCACGTTAAGATAAATGGCCTTAACTCTCGTAACGGCTCCACGAATCATTGAACAAACAAATTAATAAAATGTGCCCCACTTCGCTGGCCACATGGTCTAAGGCGTCACTATCACAATAGACTAGACTGCTGATGACGGGGAGATCGTGGTTCGATCTCAAACGTTTGTACTGAGGGTGGTTTTTCCTAAATTGCCATCCTTTCTGTCCACGAAAATGTGGGTATAATTCCTTTTAAGTTAAACATTCCTAATGTCTGAAACCATTAGTATAGCTAGTACATAAGCGTATAACACGAATGGATAGTAAAACGAGGTGCTAAAATAAATTATAAGCTACTCTATAGTGTAATCAGTCAAGGGGGGTTTATTTCAGTGCAAACAGAGTGTACATTCAATACACCGGCTATTAAGGAGAGATGGAAAGGAACCTGAGTCAAAGCCACTCACTATTCATAGAGTTTTTATAACTTTTTTGCACAAAATAAAAAAAATCTGTATATACTTTAGTTTAAAATTCTACACTAAGTAATCTCAACAGATCTTTAATATCCGTTATGAGCATCCAGGAATTAGATAACTTCTCTTTATTTAAAAAAGTTTAGTATCAAATGCCGTCAATGCTTATAACGGATATCCAAGAACTGTGATATTCATGTGTGTACACACTTAAACCAAACATATGTACTGAATAAATATATTTTTTAATTTTGGCCTGTAGATTTTTGTTATAAAACCGCAAAAAAATACTTGCCTTGAATCGAGTTTCATTTCATCTCGTCTTAGCAAACTAATGTGTGAGGTATAAGAGTAGTTTGAAGAAAACACACCCTCATTAGCGCGTGGAGAGGATGAAGAATTTTCATCAAATGTAAATCCAAAACAAACGCATAGAGCATGACCCACTAATGAATGTGGTCATCTTCATGACGGATGGAGCTTTAAACAGTCATATTGTTATGATGTTATATCTGAACGTCCGATATTTTCATCAGCTTATGAGTGAGTGAAAGGCTGGCAGTCCCTTTGCATGGCAGTCAGTTTAATGAAGCTAATTCCTATTCCCCCCTTTTGTTAACAGCGGGGGTGGTCATCCTGCCAACTAATGTCACGGTGGGACATTCTCCTGATTGGTAGGGAGGTCCTGTTGATGTACCGGATGTACTGTACGTCAAACAACTATGCGGTGATGAAGGATTAAATTTTAGTGCGCCTACGACGGACCGACTCAGGGATTTGAGTGCTTATTTACAGTCTAATTCTCCTAGGAAGGGCCTTACGGGTATGTTAGAAAAACTGTATCTAACTTAAAGGTATTTATAGGTCAAGTAATTTTACCTTCGGCTGTCACTTTTGAGATATTATCAATACTTATAAAATATCACTAATTTAATAATTAGATTCAATTCAATTCAAGATCAATATTTGCAGTAAAAAAATATGTTGGTATTTTTAAAGTCCTTTCCTATACAAATTGGACTGTGAACTAGAGGTTTTATGATATATTTAGTATCGTAGGACGTTTGGCACAATCCCAAAGAAAAGTGGACCGTTTGTACCAATACATACATGACGTTAGGAATGGAACTATTAAAGGGACTGCCTCAGTTAACTAAAAATTGCATCGCAGACGTTCAGCTCTAACGCTATATTTAATAATAACCTAATATTTTCTCAATCCCGTCAAACGTAATATGACCAACCTGATCCAAATGACCTGTTTAATTCAGCTAGGATAATCCTCGATTGTTCCAAACGTTTTGCACCCAAATTTAGGGAATTTCTCAGCTATTTTTGAGATTATGATATATATAGATATATATGGCATTTATATTATTTTCATTGAGGTAAAACATTTAGATTAAAATGAAATATTCAATAAATCCCATTGATGGTATTTCCCTTAATCGCCTTTTGTACATATTACTTTATTTGATGTACACGTGCAATAGTGATCAATAATAATCACTTAGTGTTTATTAATAAAAGCTCTTAATTTATTTAGGTAGTTCCAGATTGATCAAAAACATGACTTAAATTGACTATTTCCAGTCAATTTAATTTGTTTACTCTAATGCGCAGGTAAACCTTTAGAGTTTTTTTTATTATTTGTATAGATTTACTATCTAGGAAATAAAAATAAAGTAAATTGGAAGAAGAATCACTCTTTATTAAGCGCCCTCTCACACCAAATAAAATTGTGCTGTTAGTTTAGTACCAGTAGTAGTAGTTAGTTTAGGAAACCAAGTAAGTGAGAACGCATCACTGACTATCCTGAAAACTATCCACAACACGATTTTTAGCACCACGTCTTACTACCCGTTCGGGTTACATGCCCATGCACTAATTACATTAATGTGTTTGACATTAGGAGTGTTTAATTTAAAGGAAGTGCACCCACATTTGAATGGAAGGAGAGTTGAAAACCTTTTTAAGAACCCCCTCATTGCACCCGATCGGGATTGAGCCCCGGTCTCCCAGTCTTCAGCAGTCTAGTCTGCGAGAGTAGCATTTTAGACCATGTGACCACCGAAGTAGGTGATACGAAGATTGGTATGCATATTTTATTAATAACTTTATCCATAAAATAACTACCGCCAAAACTCTAATTTTGAGGAATGTTAAGCAAAATTCCTAACTGTTGACTTAAAGATAGAAGTTTTTTGGTACTAGCGTTAGATTTAATAAGTAGAAAAGTTATGAGTTTAACTGTTGATTTTGACTGTTTGATTTTCCAAAAGGAAATGTAATAATTTCATCTCAAGTTATAATGGAGATCTCTAATTTAATAGAGATATAATTAGATTTCTTCAAATAAAAATATGTCGAGGGTAAAAAGAAATGTTGGTTTGAAAAAAACAAAACAGAAAAAGAGGAAATTATGAAGATTAATTATTTTTCCCTTTTGAAATCAAATCGAATATATTAAAAAGTTTTGTTTTGTTTTCCAACAGATAGGAACTAAAATGTATTTAAATCAGCACCAGATGTTTGTAGGTTTCGGGGAATATAATTGTTTTTTTGTTAATAAAGTAAGGAGCCTGTAGAGAGCAGTAAATTTGGCCTACTGGAAATGCCGCCTTATTTTGTCTAGGTCTGGAGCATAATCCAAACGGGCTAGACCAGAGATCACAAACTCACGGCCCACGGACCACATACAGCCCACGAAAAGTAATTAGTATGACCGGTCCATTGGTCTGAAACACTTTTATATTTACTTTAACGCCCGTAATCCTATACACACTCAAATATAATACGATAGTATTTGTTGTTTCAAAACGAGACTTCAGCTAACAATTTAATGTTTTGCTTAGTGCTACAATCATTGCCTTTTGGTGGCCCATTTTTTTTTTTTTAATTATGTGAATAAAAATTCAAAGAGTTAAGTATTTAAGGAGATAGAAAAATATATAATTTGATGGATATTTTTAAAGTATATTTTGTTATTTAAATTATAATCATACTAAATTTTAATATCAAATAGCTAGTATAGACCTAGATAGGTGGATGCTCAAAATAAACTTCAGGATTATCTGGTCTGGTTAATGGTTTCTGGGAGGTCAGGGTTAAAATTCCACCTATATGTATTAAGAGTATATTTTCTAAATACATTATTTTGCTACCTCCACACAAATGCTGCTACATTTTCTGTAAAATATACCGTATTCATCCATTATCCTCTAGAGCAGTGGTTTGCAATTACCTACCAGTCAAGGACCCCTCTTTTTCTAATCATTAGAATATAATCTATTTTATGTATAGAAAATAGCCCCCCCCCCCCATATTAATAATTCTTGTTAGAAAAACTAAAAAACTGGGAATTTAGCACAGTAAATCCAATTCAAATGTGTTTTTACATACTTTTATTTTTACACTAACTCTAGCTATAATTATGAATGTAATAGTAATAGTTAACACAAAAAATGTTATTTAGGTCTACATGAAAATTTATTAATTTGTAAAAGCTCAAATTTATTTATTTTTACTAGTTGTATAAGTGATACCTCTTCTATTTCCTCTCACTTTTTGAATAATTATTATTTTAACTTTTTATTTTGTTAAATTTTGGTGGTTGTCGTGGACCCCTTAAGAACAGCTCGTGGACCATCTTTTGTGAACCACTTCTTTAGAGTATTTAAAATGTTTATAGTCTACACAGTTTGTAGCTTGCGATGAAAAAATAAACTAAAGCAAACATGTTTCTAATGATTATGGATCTCAGCACGTTCCGGGCTTGTTAATCTGTCTTTCGACTAACTTGAGTCAAATACCACTTACTTGGCTGGATATTTTAGGATTCAGCTGGCTAGAAACTTTTAGAGCTAAACAACATTTTATTTTGTGGTCAGCATTGAAATTATTTTATTAGGTATAGTTAAAGATCCTATACTATGGTAGAAAAATATTTGAAATTTCGTCATAAAAAATTTCAAAGAAACAAAAATTTCGTCGTAAAATGGTTTTATAACACCTGTAATAATCAAGAAAAACCCTATTTTTTACCCATTATATTTTTTACGAATATAATATCAAATAACACCTTAAATGAAGACTGATGAAATATTCTAGCTCACAATAACAAATACATATTCAATGGAATCACAAAGGAAGCTTGAAACTCCAGGGCTTGCAAAAATCACAAACAACCAAAGATAAGAATAACAAAATAACGCAGAAATATTAATTCGATATATCGATTTATTTTTTATTTTTTGTCTTAAAGCGAATAAAAATACCAACGTCATATTTAATAATCCAGTGAATAAAATAGTTCATGATTACTTTTAAACTATAAAAATAATTTCATAATAAATATTTTTTTGGAAAGGAATACAATAAACGAATGAGTTCTTAGGTATATTATTTTCAAGTCTACGTAGAAGAGAATAAAATTACGATCGATCGTTGCGAGTCCACTGTTTATATATCGAATAGTCTTTGATATTTGTTGACATCGATGGTAAAGCCTACGTAGATTTGACATTGATAGCTACTGTATTAATTTTACGGCAATCAACATGGCTGCTAATGTCATTTGCGTGTTAATGTGACTGGCCCTTTTCATTTCGCATGAAAATACAGAGCCACGGGAACAAACGGTTGTCTTCAAGAATGTTTATTGTTTCGCAATTTTCTTTTCGGAAATCGTTTGTTCAAAAATCGAAGTATGTTGATTAAGTTATACTTTTTATATACACACCTCCTCTATAGTGTTAACAGTGATCAAATATCAATATGTCTGACATTTTTCAGTATAAAACTGCCGGTTGAAAATATTACTATAAAAATTTCACTAGTTCTCGAGAAAACTGATATTTCCAAACGTATGATTTTTCCGCAAGACCTGTCCGGTAGCTAGCAACATCTACTGTTTCCGTGATCCATCTGTTCTTGTTGGCGTGGAAGGATAATTTGGTCAGTTGTAAAGCCACGCCATGTTTTTCACCCTCCCGCCTAACATCCCACAAAATAGGTTTTCGACTTGCACTCGACAGAGCCAAGGGCCTTAACGAACAGATGGAATTTTGACTAGAAAACATGAATTTCGTTTTAAAATTTGAATAATAAAAGATTCGAGAAAAAACTTCGATTTCACGTATAAATACATTTATCGTTTTATTACGTGAGCTCTAAAATACGTATTAATGATTTATTTGCACATGAAACAAGTTTTAGTGCTTTCGAAATGGATTTTTCAAACATTTCGTGAAAACACTGTTTGTGAAAAGTTGGTGTCCCTAGGTATAGTATAAGTAATAATTAATAGGAATCTATACGATGCATAAAAGTGACAGCTGAAGAACATATTACTTGACGTATATATAAACGAAAATAGTTTCGGTACATTTTTTAACTGTAAAAATAGTTTATTTTTATATAATTCAGAATGTAAGCTCATATGTTTTATCTATATATCCCCTTCATCTCTGCAGGAAAATTGGATATAGATTGATTCACCTACACTTAAACTTAACCTTCCTCGTGTCAGATAGTCATCACAAGTTCACTCGACCATATTTTTTTAAAAGAGATACACTTATTCACTTATAATTTATGAGACATTAATTTATTTATCAATATAGTAATTAGAAGGGTGATTATCTTCTAAATACATAGATATTCACAGTAAAATTAAACGATTAGTAAAAAGTTAAATATTGAATGGTAAAAAAGACTTCAATATGTCATACTGATAGTTTTAATTAATAATGTATCTATATGACATTTAATAATAATTTGGTATATGCTGTTATTGAGAGTTCAAATTAATGTATTTAAAAAACACATTCGCCAACATGGATGAATTGATCAAATTTGTTTTGTAGAATATTTAACACTCGATTTATTAGTGAATTAATACCCGCATCAATGGACGCATGATTTAACGCGTAACCCTCACTTCAGGTTGATTTTATGGTGACGGGAAATTCTGGGTTCGAATCTGGCTCAAACATAATAATAATAATAATAATAATAATAATAATATTATTTAGCACCGCGTCTTACTATCCGTTCGGGTTATACGCTTTAAGTACTAATTACTCTAATGGATTAGGAATTGGGAAGGTTGAATTAGAGGAAGTGAACCCGCATTTGCGTGGAGGGAGAGTGGAAAACCATTTAGGAAACCCCCCCCCCAGTTCACCCGACCGAGATTCGAACCTCGATCTCCCCGTTCTCAGCAGTCGAGCTTCAACACGACAAGCGCGTTAGCCAACTACGCCAAGGCTCAAACGTACTAAGGGTGGTTTTACCTAAATGGTTTCCCATTTTCTCTCCACACAAATGGGGCTACATTTCCTTTAAATTATAATTTTCTTACCCTTACTTAGCCTCACCTTCCTACCTTTTAGTGTAACTATACGGATTGGCCGAGTGGGTAATAAGACACAGTAAAAGAAATGTCTAAAGGGTATTAATGAGAAATTTATTTTTAAGGAAGTGTTCCCGCAGTAGTGTGGATGGGGATAAAACCTCAATGATAAATCATTTGTGCTGGAAAACCAATTCCCACTGCAACCAGTTGAGATAAAAATACCTCTGTCTACACTTCCTCATCTATCCAGTTTATGGTGAGCCAGACGCCTTAGACCACGTGACTGGTGGTATGGGTGTTTTAATGATAGAATTAATAATCATTGATATATGTAGAAATACCCTTTTACTCAAAGACTGGAAAGATAAATATGAAGGAAGAAAGAATAATACGTTACTATACATAGATGATCTGTTTAGAATTAGTATTTTGGTAGGCTATTTAGTATTGGAGTATAATTTTTTCCGGCCGCTTCTTACTAAACGTCATATTTGTAAGAACTTTAACTATTATAATGGATTTGAAGTAATAAATGTATAATTGAGGTGAAATGCACCCTCATTTGTTTAAAGGCAAAGTAGGAAACAATTAAGGAAAAATAACAATTCCAGAACAACCAGCTGAGATTTTAGCCCCAACTTCCCTATCAGTAGTGAACCATATTATATAAACCTGACATTTAGTCCATGTGGCCACCGATACGAGTAACATAATCGAAATCCCCTCCACCCCATATTCTGAATTCCCTAATACTTGTCTCATTTGAAATTCCTTAGTTTAATATTTTTAATTTAATAAAGACTGATCAAATGTCTTGTGTAATCAAAATGTATGAATCAGTCAGTTCTGTTGATTTTCACGTTCTATAATTTTATTGAATCTGTTTCTTCATTCTTCTTTTCAAACTTGACTTAGACAGAAACTTTGCTTAAGCTAAATAAATAATATTCTTACTGTTCTCGTTGGGTAGAGTCACATATCTCAATTTTAAGGTAGCAGCAAAGCTGAAATTACCTTATGGCTACAATAGTTTTCATTGGTTAGTGACCAAGATTAATATTTATTTAAATTCATCTTAAAAGTTTAACCTTTTATTCAATATTCACGACATTTACAATATTTTATATATATATATATATATATACACTCGCATATAAAACGAGAGCTAACTATGAGAAAAATCATGTCAATAAATTTACATTCATATTATATATTTAAATAATGAATAGAAGTATTTTGTTCACAATAAGAATTATATATAAATGTATATATAAAATTATGTAATCCTTATTATGAAAAAAACATGCTTAACTTCGTTTAATCCAATAAATTAAAATACGACTGTCTCCCCCTCCCTTACTTTATCAATTATTTTGAACTGAGTGTCCTGGAAGTAAAAATTTATTTTTAGAAGAACTTGCCAAACCTAGTAATCCGATGACCAATTTATTATTTTCATAATTAAAAAGGTAGTAGTAATCTTCTTGTGAGCTTAATATATTTTGCTACGTGCTTGAGAAGGAACGCCACTTATTAAAAGACGCTTAATTTTTTAATTTATATTTTAAAATATTTTTGGAGATGATAATAGGATGAAGAACTTAACTAAAAGTGTTCAGACACTTTATTTCACGTCTGTAGATTTATAATTTGGCTATTATTTTTCCTTAATGCTATTACACTGTTTATAAAACTTTTAACAACTGAATACTGTGAATGTGAGGAATGCCAGGCCTCCACCGTGGTTCGGATTCCACGTTAAACTGTAGTTCCTTCATTTCATCTCACAACCACCCTACCATTACACATTAGCGTAAGTGCGTATAACCCGAACGGGTAGTAAGACGCGGTGCTAATAATAAAACAACTGAATAATAATAACAACAACAATATTGATTTCAATTTTCTTAATAATAATAATAAAAACGTATGATACATACCTAATCACGCCGTTCCCTTATGATGTAGGCAAGAAACTGTGCTTAAAGCTCAAAAAGCCAGTACGTACTTAATTCACCCTCACTAACTTCCTCCCAGACTTCCCCATCAGTAGTGGCCCCGGTCGCTCGAACCAACTTGACCCCGTCGTTGATTGGTTGGATTTGGTCACGTGACCACGCCTCCTGCTCTCTGA
>CABEEJ010003614.1:48186-61998 GCA_901482245.1 Timema douglasi | reverse complement strand
AAAAAAAAAAATTAATTGAAATGTGGCACCCTCCATACAGACAGTACCGTGATTACAATGATTTGCAGTTGTGTGTTGACTTTCGAGACCAAGAAAGGTAAGCTTAATAAAAGGTTGATCTATTTTATAAGTTTTAGAATTCACTAGTTTTTCTAAGATTTCTACAAAAAGTAATATGCATTTTCCCAGTGTGTGCAAATAATAATTTAAAAACTTAATTACTACAACGACTACTAAGAGCAGAACAGCGGAACTTGTGATACCATAGATATGTCCAGCTCGGGTGTTTATTGAGAACGTGTGTCGTACCTTGGGCACGGAGCGCCGCAAGATGTCCTTGTACTCCTCCTTGGTGATGTGTTTCTTGGTGTAGTGGGGCTTCAAGGACAGCTTCACTTCCTCAACCACCCGCTCTTGACGATTCAGTTTCTTCAAGAACTGACACAACAAACACTCACATTATTTACTAGATTTACCATTTTGGTTAGTGTGGTGATATTATGGTGCAATATTTATTATTAATAATACTTAGCACCGCGTCTTACTGCCCGTTCGGGTTATACGCTTTAAGTACTAATTACGCTAATGGATCAGGAATTGGGAAGGTTAAATTAGAGGAAGTGAACCCGCATTTGCGTGGAGGGAGAGTGGAAAACCATTTTAGGAAGACCCACCCTCAGTTCACCCGACCGAGTTTCGAAACTAGATCTCCTCGCCCTCAGCAGTTGAGCTCAACACGACAAGCGCGTTAGCCAACTACGCCACCGAGGTGGGTTATGGTGCAATAAATCAGAAAAGTATAAACACTGTAATAAATAGAGATTAGCTTAGTCTTAAACCCTCATTTAAAGATTAAAGTAATTTAAAATTATCTGATGCTGTAAAGAAAACTGGTGTAAAAAAATATGAGTTGGCGTATGAAATAACGCAAAACAAACTATTGAGCTCCGTTTATCAGGATTGTCACACTTCTAAAAGTTGCTACACTAAAACAAAATGTATTGTAATAACTTGAATCCTACTCGATAAAACAAATAGTCACATTGATGTAAGCTAGTTTTATTTATACAATCAGAGGGATGTCTATTTTTAAATAGTTTTAACCCTCTGGGTGCCAACATCGCTCAGATCGATGCGCGAAATATCTGCTAAAATTTCCAGCGTCGTTCACAGCATTGATCTCATATTATCAAAGGTTCAGAGACCCTTATTTAGGATATATTGGCTACGGACCATAGTAAAAGAGGCCAAAACTTTATTCCATAAGCCATCTTATCAACCATTACTATCGTATAGCTCTGAAACATAGACATGGATCAGGAGAGTTTTAAATAGACGGCAGGCGGCAGACATAAGAGGAATTGAAAAGGTAACAAGGAGAAAAATAGGGATTTCCTAAAGGAGATGCTAGAGAGGAAAAGGTTGCAGCGGTTAGGGCATGTGATGAGATTACAGGAAGACAAAATGGCTGAGAAAGCCTTACAGAACAAAGAGAAGGTCAGAAGACCACGGACAAGAGGAATGGACCAAGTGCAGAATGACACGGAAGCTAAAGGAGCGGAATGTAGAGACATGGCCGAGAGGGGGGTTTGGAGAGATCGACAGGAATACAAGAGGCTGTGTCAGACAGCCCACAGAGCCGGAAACATACGATGATGGTGACTAAATTGAACACATTTGATGTAGAATTAGTTTCAATTCCATTCAGATTATTACTAGAGTTAGTATTAGCACCGCGTCTTACTACCCGTTCGGGTTATACGCACTTACGCTAATGTGTAATGGTAGGGTGATTGTGAGATGAAATGGAGGACCTACAGTTTAACGTGGGATCCGAACCACGGTGGAGGCCTGGCATTCCTCACATTCAAAAGATGTCTTGTCAGAGGTGAAGGAAGGGTTTGGTAATCAGATAAATCTTTGCCGGGACCGGGGATCGAACCCCGGCCGCCAGCATAGAAGTCTGACACCTTACCCCTAGACCGCCAGGTCACCCGATTATTACTAGAGCATTCATGAATCAAAATATTTTATACATTTAAGAGAAAACATCAATGGGTCAAGTTATGAGTTAAGCCATGCTGATTAAATTTAAATTAAATTCATAAAACCCTAGCCACGAAGATTTTATTGTCCCTGAATTATTTTCTAACTGCCAAAATACACAATATACTGAATCACTTTTATTAATTAATTTATAAAATAACAAATATGTTTCCCTTTTTAATAAACAAATATGTAAGAGTGGCATTTAACATGGTCACATTTATTGTCATCTGAACAAGCTACCCAATTGATGTTTCCTCTCAAAACGCCCGCCCGGATCACTAGAAATATGTACCTTGTCCTTCACCTGCAGTTCCACGGCAGAACTGGGCAGCTCCTCCAAGATCTGCAGCTGATCTTCGTCCATCTTTATTGCGATTTCTTTTTTGCCCCCTGCTAAGAAAAAATATCATCTTAGTTCATTTAACTTTTATTTGGGCACGTATAAAATAGTCCTGGATATATGCTACAAAAAAGATTTTACAGACACATATTTGACCTCCCACCTGTATGCAATATTAATTTTATATTACTATCTGGCCTGTGCGCGCATGCACACACACACAAAAAATAATAGTGTCATTTTGATGTGTATATAATTTTGAACGACAAAAAACATTTAGGTGGAATGCACACAGGGCCGATATGATACATCTCGTAAGGTCGTAAGCCAGATAAGATAGGTATCGCTTGTACGCAGTCAAACTGTACGGAAGTGAGAAAACAGGTAAACACCAGTACGATGCAGCCTCTATCTTAAGACATGTGTATTAAAGTGACACACTACTAGTCTCTTCGTCAAGCACCGTAAGATATTTCAAGGTGCCGACATGCCCAGGTCAAGCCAAGTTGAAGAAACATTCTTAATTTCTCTAACTAAGGGAAGGAGTCACGAGTTGCAATAAGAATTGGAAGCCCCCAGGACTCATTCTATAAAATTCTTTAAATTTTCTTTTGTATTGAGATAGTTCTCTTTGAAAATACTTTGGAACTGCGTCACACATTAATTAAATTAAACGGATGCAGCCGATACTTCCTTCTGTTCCTTTTCCTGATATTCAAATACCAATACAACTAATAGAACGCCATCCCCACTTCTTCACTTGAATAGCTCATCATTACAACTTATAAACTGACTCTAAATTACGTCTCCAGCCAAAAAGATCGGTTCACTTTGGTGTGCAGCAAAATTATCTCAAGGCCCTTGGCCCGGTCGAATGCAAGTCTAAAACCTATCTTGTGGGAGGGGGAAAGGCGTGGTGGCGTGGCTTCATAACCGACCAAAGTATCGTTCCGTGCCAACAACAGACGGATCACGGAAAAGGAAAACGTAGATGGCGCTAGCTACAGGACAGATCTTGCATAGCAATCATACAAACTTTTCTTAAGAACGACGGACATTTTTATAGTAATATTTTCAACACCTCTTCTAAGATGATGTATTAATGTTTATTAGGTGTTACATTTTCTTATTTTTTGTTATGCACCGGCAGTATTCTATTAAAAAAATGTCAAAACTAATGATATTTGATCATTGTTAAAATTATATAGGTATGTATATGAAAAGTAAAACTTAATCAACACGCTTCTATTCTTGAACAAACCATTTCCGAAAAGAAAATTGCAAAACCAAAACACAAAAAAAAACTAGAATCTTGAAGATAAACGTTTGTTCTCATGGGGAGGTTGGATGACACAAAATGGAGCAACACAACAACACTAGAACGATTCTGAACGGCTGAAAACTCGCTGGGTGTGTGAGCGTGCATTTGATCACACACACCACTGATTGGACGACAAAGTCAAAACTACCGTCGAATGTAGTGGCATTGGGCGGCGGTACAACTACCGTCAACGGCGAATTTACCACGAGTTTATTTATCCGCCCGATGTGTAAGCACCAATGTACCTCTTAGCGCCACTGTTGGAACGGCGGAGACGGTAAACTCTCCGCAACGGAAAGATCCGCCATGTGGATTACCGGCCTAGTACCTTCGATCTTTAAGGGTAAATGAGATTCAACAAAATATCAGATGTAGGTTTCTCCTCCTCCAAATTTCTGAATTAGAGTTTAATATAATAGTGAAAGCATTATGATAAAAATGTTAGTCTTTAGTTGTATTTCTATTTTCTCTACCAACTTAGGAATCGATATAGTTAGAGAAACAGAGATTAGCAAGTGTGCAAGTGAGAGGAGGCGAGTGAAAGAGAGTGCAGGAGGAAGAATGGTGGAAGGACAGAGGGAGAGGGAGGCGGTTTATTAAACAAACCCAGCCACAGGCAGGAAACAGTTCATGATGATGATGATGATGATGATGGTGGTGGTAGTAAAAGAAACCTCTTGTGTTTACCATTTTTTCTAAGATTCAAATTATAAATCAGGATATTTAGGAACAATGAAGATTCAAATTCATAAAATAGTGGTATCGATCCATCCCTAATATGTACAGTAGCCCCATGGCTTCTTTGGTGCTGACTGACAGCTCACAGCTGACTTCTGACAGTCAACATTTAGGTATATACCTAATGTGATCGAGTCACAACATGGAAGGAAAATGATCGCATTGACTCACCAACTCTGCCTACATTTGGCTGCTCTACGAGGCTCCACACAAACATATCACCTCACCACCCAGATTGTTTTCAAGTGAGACGAGTAACTGTCACCGAAGTTACGCCTCTAAGCTGCCCCAACCCGAGAGTGAATAAGAAACGATCGACATGCGCGGGCCCGTACGCGCCAGCGACAGTGCTGTGAAGTTAACGGCCGGTCGAGTAGTGCGAGATTTGAAATCCCGTCCAGTACATGTGTGTTTTCCGGAACAGTGCACTCCCCTTTTCCCTGCCTTGCTTCCCGCGCTGTGAGAACACATGACTCTACCTTGGTGTATATAATGGCAGGACTCTATAGCCATGACACACATTTCTCCACATTCTCTAGGTGAGACACTTAGTGTCAATTTAGATTTAGTTTACTTGTATCAAAATTCTGTTTGGTTATCGACGAATTCTAAATTACGTTTTGGACGATATTTAATTATGATTTAGCTTAATTTATTATATATTAGAACTGTGATGTTGTAGAGGTCATGACAGCGCAGTTTGGGCTTAGAGATATTACTATTCTAGCAAACGTATCTCATCCGCTTCACGGATCGTTTAGGGACTGTTAACACCGCCACGTTTGGTGTGCGGGATGTTTAGTTATATTGTACCTTTTGGGTATTTGGGTAAAATCGTGTGGGACGGTCTTGTTACTGTCATTATTGGGGGGTTGAATTTCCATAGATCTGAACTTTGTTGGTTATACCTGGGGTCGCGAACCCGGGCTCATAGCATGTGAGTATAGTTTATAGCTAGGTTATTCTATTTTAAATGTTCCATCTGTGTAATGGATCTTGGTTCAACTTGTTGGTCTTTAGAATGGGTGTGATGGTAGCCCTCTTTGGGAACTCTCTCTTATTCATAAGTGATTGGGGAGTCGCCGATGGCGAACAGTCTAGGTCTAGTGTTTATTGTTAGTATGCGGGTTATAGTTCCTATACCCTATTATTATCATCATACATTACGGACTTGTATGAAGGTAAATTTAAATGTTTGTTAATGCTGTGGGTCCTTTCGGCGGCCATCTTATTACTTGGGGTCGTGCCCCATTATTTGTTTGTATATTGTTTACTATGGCCATGTTTTGCTGGCGCCTAACTCTGGGCATGTCCCACTCTTTTCTCTTGGAGTATTGTTATTGTTGAAAATAAATAAACTCTCTTGTGTCCAACCTGACTTTTATTTGTAATATAAATAGAGGGGGGGCAGAGTTACACTAAATTTTGACTGTCAGAAGTGACAGCTGCTAAACATACGTTTTTTTGCAGATCATATGGTTCGGCGCAGGGATACATAATTTGGTCTGGTAGCTTTTCAAAGCCTTCAACTGCCAGTCAGCATCAAAGAAGTCATGGGTCTACTGTATCTATGTCTCCTTTTCCATTTGGATGATTTGAAAAAAGGATAGTTTTGTCTTAGTTGGCACTATCATATCGACCCAAAAATAAGCCACATTTTTCTCAAACAAGACCTTTATAAATCCAGAATGTAATCTAGCTACAATTGTGTCCTTATAGGCCAAAGTCAATTTTGAACTTAGGAGAACAGAATGTAGTTGTTATAATGATATGTAACTAAAGATGTTTTCATCATTGCTAATTAGTCTTGATCAGGTTGTTTAAAACCAGACGAACCTTGACAAACTAATGTTTGTTTATTTTATCCATAATGGTAAAATATCTATACAGCTACTTATTTTAACTTTGGACTACTTTGTACTTTTACCTATTACTGATTAGCTAGGGTGGATAAATATGCTAGAAACATAATAATGCATTAGTACTTACATTTTCCTGCCTTTTGTTTTGTCTTCCCGCCATGGAATGACTTCAACTGGCGGCCAGACGCCTTGTTCGTGGATTTGTTCAGGCGGAGCGGTGAAACTCCAAAGATGGAGTCAAACTTGTCCTGTGTCGGTTTACTAGGAGACTTGCGGGCGGCCGCCGGGAGCGGAAGAGAGAGTTTGTTCTTACTCCCTTGTGATCTGTACGCGGCCGGGGCAGACTTGCTCAATTCGGGCGGAGGTTCGAACAAATCGTCTCCTTCACTGGAGGCTGGAGAATATGGAGACTCAAGATCCATATCTACAACATCAGTGCTGGTCTCTTGAGGCGGTTTCGACGAATGTTGTGTTTGGTCACCGTTCTGAACCGTCGGCCTGGACTGAGAAGATTTAGAGATATTTGCGGAGCGTTGCGATACAACAGGGGAACCGAGTAGGTGATGGTGCGAAGGCGGCTGGCTGAACAGATTCACACGGCCGACACTCGGGGTCTGAGATTTAAGCATGCTGATTATGTTTGACGGCGTAAGTGTCGGGAAACCAGGCATGACACCAGATGTATGACTCGGAGTCGACGTCGCTTGTGGAATTTGTTTTACAGTCACAGATGGGAAAAGTTGTTGTTGTTGTTTCACTGGTGTAACCAGAGATTTCGGTTGTTGAGGGGAGATGCTCTCTTCCGAAGAAACTGGGGGAGGAGCCAGTGATACCTTTTGTTTCAGTTTTTCCTCCGAAGAATCAACTAACACCGATATTTCAACCTCACTCTGGGCAGTTTGTGAATGAGATGTGTCAGCTAATAACGAAGGAGATTGTAATAGAACAGACTCTGGTTTGTTTGGAGATTGGTCAGTTTCTTCTTGTATTTGTTCTGTAGGTTCGGGGTCGGGAGTTATAGAGTGTGGCTCAAGTGATTTGCTGGGCTGATCATCCAACTCTAACTCTTGTGGTCCAGTCTGTTGCATAATATCTTTATCAGGGCTCGGAGGTTCATTCTCGGCTCCGGCAGGAGAGGGAGTCCCCGACTTGGTCGGATCAAATGGGTCGTAGACATCTGGTGACCTTGGAGTTGAAGGGCCTCGAGGTTCTGGCGGTGTGTTAGGCCCTTTGTGACCTATTTCAACTAGCCCTCTCCCTAACTCTTCTGCGATTCTTTGGTCCAACCTATCTATCGCCGCTTGTTCGTTCATCATTTCTTCATCTTCTTCTCCCAACGGGTTGTTTATAGACCTTAGCTGTGGTTTGGATGGAGCTATCGAGAACTTGACTTGCGGCTCCGGGGGGGTTTTAGGGCCGGTGCTTGTAACCAAGTAGTTCATCATTAGCGGAGATTGAAGTTCAGGAGTTCTAGGTGCCGAGGTCACAGAGCTGGTCATCCCAGGTAGGTTTTGAGGGGGGCTAGCACCTCGACGATTAATCATCATGTCATTCATTGCTTCTCTAATATCTTGCTCTTTAGCTATTGCATCATCTTCACTGTCACTGAGAACAATCAGATCGGTCGGCGAGGGAGTCTGCTCGTGAAATGGCGACTGATCAAGATCGATTATAGCCACAGGTTTCCTGTTCATCATAGCGGCTATCCTGGGGCTTGGTTTGAGAAGTTTCTTCCCTTTTTTCTTTTCAGAGCTTGGTTTACCATCCACACCAACGGTGGGAGCTTTCAAACGAGGAGACTTGTCTTTATTTACTTTATCTTTTTTTCTTTTTGGAGGTTCGCCATCAAATGTGCCGTCATGCTTTCTTTTAGAAGTTTCTTTGTTAGTTGTGGAAACAGCGGCTGCAGTTATCGGATCTTTACCGGCTGTATTTTTATTGGATTTATTAAAATTAACACTTACAAGAATATTATCACCTGATGTAAACACTTCCTTTGAAGGCGCCGGTGACTTTTCTTTTCTTTTTTTCTTCTTTTCTCCCACAAGATCTTTAGTTTTTTTGCTGTCTTTTCTCTTTTTATCCTTCTTCCTCTGACGATCGTCATCCTTATTGTTTGACACAATTACAGTTAATTTTTTCGCAGCTTTAGAAATGTTCCCAGTCTTTTTATTGATAAGCGGGATCCTTTCATGGCGCTCTCGTGACCACGAACGTGAAAACGACCTCGAGTATGAGCGGTGATTGAAATGCCTTACTGATGGCGAACGTGACTGAGAATAAGAAGAATAGGACATAGAACGCGACCCCGAGCGTGTCCTAGAACGAGAAACTGAAGGAGTCCAAGTGTGAGACCATGAACGTCTATCTCGACCTCTTTCTCTTCTGAGAGAAATAGTTTGTTCTCTTGTTCGATCTTTCCTATCTTTTGACCTTACCGGGGTTCTTGTTCGTGATCTAATACGGGCTCGAGTAATCGACCTACTGAGCGAACGAGATCGTGACCGTTTAGGTCTGCTTCGACTCCTTTCTCGACTTAACCTTCCTCTGACCTTCTCTCTTGATCTGCTCCTTCTGATTCTTTCCTTAGATTTCTTTATAGATTTGTTCCTCGACCTACTTCTGGATCTGTTCCTCTGTCGTGACCTCGACCTCGTTCGAGATCTGCTCCTTGATCGCACTCTCGCTCTCACGGGTGATCTACCCCGCGAACGATTCACCGACCGAGACCTATTTCGCAACCTATCGTTAGATCTAGCTCTGGACCTAGAACGTGACCTAGTAAACGAGCGATCTCTTGACGCCAGGTCACGACCAAACTCATCTCTACGTTTGCGTTTCTTATCACTTACCACTTTGCGAACATCATACCTTTCCATGTCTTTCCTTTTCTCTTTCTTTTTTTTGTCCTTTTTCGATGAGCTCTCTTTAGGATCGTTAACTCGTTTTGACGAGTCTTTCCCTTTAGTCGGTGATGAATCAACTTTACCTTTATCGCGATAGTTTCGATCTTTTGTGCTTTTAGAAGGTTTCTTCCAAGAAATATCCACTGGCTCTTCTTTCTTAGAACTCTTCTCTTTAGCTTTATCTTTATTTTCACTACTGCTAAGAACATTTTCCTTCAATTGTCTATTTTTATCACTAGCCCTTTTCTTTTTCTTCTTATCTTTCTCTTCGCCGGATTTTGGTTTAGTAATATCGACATTTTCATCCCCGATTTTTCGAGTTTCTTTATCATGTTTAGATTTATCCTTATTTTCAGACGATTTTTTGTCTTTCCTTTGGACATCATCAACAATTTCACCTTCTTCGTAATCAATAGGGTCTTGATCTTTTCCACCAGAAAGTTTCTCAGCTAAACCATCTGAAGTCTTCCGACTTTTTTTCTTTCTTTTCTTTTTATATGACGGTATTTCCCCGTCTTCCTCCATGGTGAGAAATGCTGTTTCGTCGGGACTTATATCGTCCCCAAAGTTGATAGTTTCTTCCGTTTCAGAGATGGTTTCTGTCTCGAGACCCTCCAGACCGGTCGGAGTAGTGAGCTGAGGGTTATTTTCGAGCGTGGCGGCCGATACCGCCGAGGTCGCACCTCCTACTAAGCTCTCATTATCATCAGAACCGAAAATTTGTTCGACAAGAGATTGGTTCCCGGAATCATCCAGTTTTTCACAATCTTTTTCAAGAACTATACCATCACAATCGTTTGAGGGAGACTTTCCCTCTTTACTCAGGGGAGATTTGTCATGCCCGCCCAAGTTTTTACTGATGTTATCCACACTTTCTTCTTTATCTTCTATACTTTCATCATCTTTATCGTCTACATTTTTTACATCTTTATCTTTGGCTTCACTATCTTCTACACTTACTTCTTTATCTTTATCTTCGCTATATTTTAAAGTTTCTTCTACTTCTTTATCTTCTTTATTAACTTCAATCTCTAGCTCTACGTTTTTGTTCACAATGGCTTCCTCTTCATCCTGAGCGTTTCTAACTTTTTCTCCGGCCAATTTAAAATCTTTTTTTGGAGAAAACAAATTATCATTTTCAATTTGATCGTCTGTATCAGTCTCTTCTTTATCAGCTTTGGGAGACATGGAAGCATCTTCCTCTGCCGGAGAGTGAAACGTTTCTTCTTTTTCCTCTAACTTTCTTGGCGACTCAATTGTTTCTGTTTGCGAGTTGTTATTTTCTCGACAAGACATAGGTTCAGGAATATCTTCCAAGGCCATGCCGTCAGTTTTCTCAGAATGTTCTTCGTCTTGCTCTGTACTAGTATGGCGGGCGATATCCATGCTGGCAGCCGAGTAGATAGAAAAGTTAGGGCACTCAGCCTCATCCGCCTCATCTTCTGAAGAATTCTGAAGAGTTAGGTCCACGTGAAAAGTACTGCCGATAACCGAAGATGACACATTCCTTTTCGATAACGCAGCTGTGGTGGGATATGTCTCCGTCTCCGAGTTTGAGTCACTACCGTAAGAAGGCGAACATAAACTAATAATATTAGTCTTAGAAGAATCAGCGATTGACTTTGATAATTTTGTTTGCTCCTTGGAGACTACATATGGTGGTGCTAATGGTGGAAGAGGTATGTCTTCATTTATAATTAGTTTGTTATCAAATGAGACACTCTTCACTTCCTCATCATCAGAGTCGTAGGAAGGATTTGCTGGATCATATATTTCAGACTCGGGAATATTACGTTTAGACGGTTCGCGTGTTTCTTGTGGCGACGCACATAAGACATTGTCGTCAATTACAAGTTCACTGTCACTCCCCGGTTCGTCATCACTGTGTTCACCAAAACCCATCAGAATCGCCGGAGGACTAGGAGGAGGCGGCAGTGCTTCATACGGCTTCCCTTCCTCATCAGGTTCCGAGCCACCTTCCTGAGCGCCACCTCCCACCTCTATGTCACTATAAATATCAACCTCCTCTTCCTCTTGTTTTGTCGTTTTTGCGGGTTGAGGTTCACGAGACGTAGTGAAATCCTCCTCATCCTCATCATCAACGTCGAAAGCTTCTAAGGTTGTCGGGGGGATCTGTTGGTGCAACAGGCCCCTCGGAGGAGGCAGCAGCGGCCTTCGAAGGGGGAACCTAGGAGCCATCATTCGGAACCTCACCGGGCCCCCTCTGAACGGTAACGGAGGCGGCGGAGGAGGACCATTGTTCAGATAGTTCAAGTATCCGGCTCGATTTCCTCGAGAGTCGAAGCTAGACGAAGATGAAAAGGGCCTTCCTCCACCTTGATACCCCTGAAATGACGTGTTCCCACTGTAACGGCTCCCACCAAACTGACCCAAGCCGCTACTCGCCGGAGGTCTTGCCGTCCCACTACTACCCCTTCCGGGAAACATCGGCGTTTGAGCTGCTAGTCCAGAAGGGTCTGAAGATGAGTCACCCACATTTATCCGAGAATCACTACTTGCAATTTTTAACAAAGGATCATTTGTCCTAACTATGGAACTGTCGCCATTGTTATTACCGCTACCACTGGCACAACCGTTAGAATCAGGTATCTTGTTGTTTAGGTCACTTTTAACTTGTAGACTGCCATCTCGATTTATCGTGACCTTTGTGTTTTTGGAATGCCACACCGACAGGCTGTCCAATATGCTGCTGACGAGGTCACAAGGAGTGGAAGGAATACTGCTCGTTTCGTGAGGGAGCGTCGGCGAAACCAGAAGTTTCCTACTCGACAACGTTCTCTCGAGCCGCGCGGCCGATGTCCTGGGTCGGGACACGACTGACACCCCGGCCCCGGCTTCTTCGCTGGCCTCGTTGTCAGACCTACACAAATATATTATATTTATAAATCATTTCTTGGTTATCAAAGTCAATTTTATATCCTTTTCTTGATTTAACGGAAAAAATAATAGTATCAGACCGAACTTGAAAAAAACATATAGGCATCCAATAGGAGTTCTTTAAGTTCAATTTACAATCCTTTTTAAGCCCTACTACTTTTTAACTAGGGTGTTCAAATTTAAAAAAAAAATGGGCATGTTAAAAGCATTATTAATGGTATGTAAACCTTTAGTTACACTAATCAACATTACCATGTATTTATTCAGTTTTCATTAAAGAAAAAATACAAATAGTGATTAAATGTTAACATTCTTTCTTATAATCCATTCATTATAATATACATATATTCAGTTAGGTGTTAAATTACTGGTATAGGGTCTGTTTGTCAAGATCATTCTATAATTATAACTAGTTCTGAACAACCAATAAGAACTATTAAGGCCTTCACACAAATTTCCCTTGAAACATTTACATATATTTTGTTTTAAGGATCTACGTCTCGAATTCAAAGTTTTCTCAAATCCTCAAATCTTGAATGTCTCAAAGTATTCGAGGGTCACATCCCTAAAAATAAGTTTTAGAATTTGTGTTGTGTACGGACAGAGGAAGATGGAGGCATTTTACTAGACTGACCCGGCCACAGACTGGAAACAGTTCATGATGATAATGAGGTTTTATCAAAGAGTGTATTTCAAAGTTAAAATCTATTTTACTCGATGGCGAAAACAATAAAATAAAAACCCACCCCTAAAAGCACACCATTCAACGAATATTGACATTTAAAGGTACACCAAAGAGAGATGATGTATTATTCACCCTGATGAAAAATAGTCGAGTTGGTCTCTCAACCCGAATAAGTGAAGTGTCGGTATTCCAGCCCGACTTCGTTGGAAATCAATATTACTAGACGTTACAGGGACTCTCGACACATCAGGGATGGTTTGACCTGGTCTTCGTGGCGCACGCATACCAAGGTGTTCCGCAATGCGTCCTTTTGCTGATAAAGGTGCTATCACGCGAGCTGTTCGAGGACGTCTTCGCACACCAATCTGAAAACCATGCATTAAATAGATAGATACTTTACATTAAACTAAGCCATGACGGTAAGAAAACTAAGAACTGGACATGAGAATATATATTCATTTGTAATATCGATAACTATTTAATATACTGAAAGGAACAAGCACAATATGGCTTTTACAGTGAAAAGAGGAACCAGGTTTACACTTTACACTTCCGCTACTGGACAAAGAGGTATAAAGCAGTTGAGTAAAATTAATCATATGTTCAATCTCTCGACCTTGGTTTAATTTGATCGTAACTCATCAGGAGGGATCATGAAATGCATAAAACAACTTCTTAGCAAAATGTATCCTACAAAGTGAAGAGGTTTTCCTTGAAGAGCTTAATTGTACAAATAAATAAATATCTTAGTTTATTTATAAATACAGAGATTTAATATTTGCCTAAATAATATTCCTAGTGTAATTTAAATATTCCAGAGAACTTTTATATCACCAAAAGTGTAACCTAGTTACAACCTAACATAGAAGAAATGATAACACTCACCAGGCAAGCCCAACTTGACTCATTCCGACTCCCCTACAATACACACCGGAGACGCTCGTCACCACAACATCAACACCCGACTGAACCGAGGTTCTTACCTCGTCGCTGGGCGTGTGGTTGCCCCCCCC
>CABEEJ010003614.1:35743-47877 GCA_901482245.1 Timema douglasi | reverse complement strand
TTTCGAAATTCAGTTTATATCAATCACCAAAGGACTTTTGTAACTATACATTTCGTCAGCCCTTATGGCTAGGTTTTCTTTATAGACGTTTGGTCTCCTCTGGTATTTTGAAATCTTTAATGTGAGGATTATTTATATTTGCCGCCTTGTTTTTGCCAAGGTCAGAGAAATGTGGAACCGCGAGTCGGCGGCAAAGTTCATGATTGTTTGGACGCCATGATAGGTGTTAGAGTTAGGTTAGTTTTTGTATATTTTTCTAGTGTCTATCCTTATATATTAATTAAATGTGGGGCCCGCGGGCCACCCAGGGCTTACATCTCTGAGGACGTATGGTTTGCTATTGAAACTTTTAGGTTTTCTTATGTGTATTTAAACCTTACACAAATATCGAATAGTAGCATAGGGTCAGTGCCATTGTTTAGGGCGTGAGCTGTCGACTCGCCCAATGTTGAAAATCATGAGGAGGGATTGTCTCTCGGCTCATATTGACAATTGGCCCTTTTTTTTTTGTATTATGTGTTATTAGTAAACTGGAGACCAATTTGTTAGGGTTTTTGTTGCTGTTTTCTGAAGACACCATTTTGAAGGTGTCTAATTCTAAGGAACCGCCTGTTGCTTTTGTTGTCGTAAGGCCCTTCAGGCCCCGGCGGTGTCCCTTGTGCCTCGCAGCCCTTCTGACTTGCGGGCTCTCTATAACTCCTAAGTGTCACTTCCCCATTGAGTTGTATCTTGTTTTATTGTCAATAAATTATAACTCTCTTGTGCTTACCTCTGTCTGTCATTTCTTTTTGTGGGAAAATGCTCAGGATATAGGTTACAAAAGATGTGCATAAATATAGGCTTAAGCTAGGATAGCTAACATTTATCAAAGAAAGCTATATTTATAGGCCTGTCGAAGCGTTGTATGACTTACAATCTAACTCAAGACTAAGACAAGCAAAACATCCAATCCCGGCCGTTAACTTATCAATGTGAATGGTTAAACCCAGAGTTAATAAATGACAAAATTTTCGGCTATGCAGAGATTCGAACCCAGGACTCTTAGTTCATTATATATAGAGACATGCTACCCACTGAGCTAAGGTGTCAGATACATTTACACTACTGAAACTACATATTGAGGTTATTTGTATTTTAAATAAATCACCAATTACATTTTTCATATGTGGTATTAATGTAGAGAGTGAAAAATGTGTTCAACTTTTTACTGTAAATGCCAAATTGTGTACAGCTCTATTTTTTTTTCTATACTTGTAAAAATGTATAGTAATTTGTAGTTTTCCCAAAATAAACTGAATTCTATAGAAACCATCTCCAAATTTCACAAACCTTCCTTTTCTTCCGTCTAATCTTCCTGCGCTTTCTTCTTTTGCGCCGTTTCTTAGGAATCACATCGTCCTCTTCTTCCTCCGAACATTCCTCACCATCGGAATTCTTGACAGTTTTCGGTTTTTTCCTGGTCGTAGGCCTCTTGCTGGTCGTAGTCTTGCGTTTCCTCTTCTTCCTTCTGGGTACCTTCCTGCGTGTGGTCACCCTCCTTCGTCTTGTGGTAGGTTTCCTTACTGTCGGGGCGGTTCTTCTCCTGGTGGGAGCGCTAGTGTTGCTGTCCACATCAAGCGAGTCGAAACCAGATGATGTGGAAGGCTGTAAAAAACAACAAACGGTCAAACCATTTGAAAGACTTTGAGACAAAATTTCAACATTTTTATAATTACAATTTATTTACATTTGGTTATATGTAAAAGAAGGCACAGGAAATATGGTAAATGCTATAGAAAATAAATATCAAAGCCAAATGATAACATTTTTTTGTCCTATAATTAAGTTGAGCTAAGCCATAAAAAAAAGTTCAAACTTTTGAAAAATAAATATATTTTTTAATAAAATTGTTTATAATTCCTATTCTAGTTTGTAAAGATAAGGAAATGATCGTACTTGTGTAGCAGCGTCAGTATTGAGCTGTCCCTCGGCCTGTTGCCGTCTTGTCCTGACAGCAGTGGTTACCCTCTCGGCTTGTCGTGTTCGAGGTAAGAGTCGTTCTTGTACAGGTCTGTCAAATGTTCTTCGATCCATCCCATGTCTTTCGTCAGAGATTTCCAGTAATCTTTCATCGCGATTCATCTAATACATATTATTAATTACATTAAGCTTACTCAATATACATATATGTATGAAATAAAGTGCATTGAACAAAAACAATTTGTAATAAATACAATATATAAATAATTATAATATCTATCGAATCCTTAACAATCCTGGTCCATTCCTGCTGTTCATCCTGGCTTTGTGTGTCATATCACCTAGCTGTCAAAATTTTACACCCAGTATCGTGGAAACAAATTATGGGTGGCATCTTGTGCTGATAATATCTTCACCGTATTTGGCTGCGAGCTTCGTTTTTATAGTTTTTCAGAGAGGATGACGCCGGTGAACCCTTTGAGAGTTTCATTCAGTGCAAACTGACTTCTTCTCTATTTTCTTAGATCTAAGAACTTATGTGTTCAATCGCTGCTGTAACACTTTCGGTTTCGGGTCGGCCGCTATTCTGCAGTAAGGGAGGAGGCTTGAGGACTTTCTGAATGCATTTTCCGTGGTACCTCTACCCTCAGCTGCAACTAAATCAGCAACATTGCTAAGTTGCAGAATCACGTCAGTGCCGCATGAATTATTTTGTTTGTCCGCGGCTTCAATAATGTTTTATTTAAATTGCCAGGTTTGAATTAAATGAATTATCATGTTTAGTGGATTTTTTTTTCTTTTTGATGAACTTCATCTGTACATAGAAGGCATTTCGCTTTGAAATTGAAATCTGGAACAGACGACCTTCGCACAACGGTTACACAAGTATGTTTTGATCCGGATCCAATTTTAACGCGGCCGCAATGGTATTTTTTTCTTTTGTGTACGATTTTTGGAACTTCACATACACAGTCCCGCATCCTTATTCAACAAACTGAATTGCTTTATTATCTTCCCATTTTGCACTGCGCTCTTTTACAGTTTTTAGCCATTTCTCTTTAACCACAATAATGTCACTTTCAAAGAAGGATAGCTCACAAATAAAACAATTGTTCAAATCCGCCAAATAAATTTCTGGGAAAAATCAAAAACACAACTATTAACTGGCATAAAAATGCGATGAAAACACGTGTAGCATCGACCGAAGCCTTGGCTATACTAGTTTCAACCGCTGCTTACTTCAATGCTTCAAAAACTATGAATATTATGTTAGGGTCTTGGAGTTTGTTAACTTCCTAAAAACTTTATCAATTTTATATAAGTATGTTTTAAACTATTTCTTTCACTAAAAATTACATTGCTAAACATTTCTATTGTCCAAGGTTTTTTTTTTGCAACTGCATTTATTTGTAAATTTTTTGTAATGTCAATCTTAACAAGATCCAATCCATGCTAAGTTTAATATAAATATAAAAGTATCCATACGACATACCAAATTATTTAAGAGGAGTTTGGACCACCTAAAATCCCCCTTGATACGGCCTTGAAATATTGATATGTTTGCAAGTTAGTGTAGAATTCAACAGAGAGCGATATAAGGCAAGTGAAGCCTGATAATTTGAACGGTTGCGTGGCCATTGCTCCGAAACTATAGGTCTTAGCGAATAATTCCTTTAAACCATTTTTATAAAAAATTAATTATCTCCAATATTGGTAATAACTATTTTCACTGTAAAACTGACACAAACGAAACTATTGGCAAAAAACTGAGATTTTGTTAAGTTTTTCCAATAAGGTGGCCAAAACAGAGGTCTTTCGCGGAGGAAGACTTAGTCTGTCTATCAGACACTGAAATAAAGCGATCAAAACAATTCCCAGCTTTTCCCCTAATTATTTCCACTAAACGACCTTTCTGGCCCTCTGCAGTCCATGCCGACAATTACAAACATCCGTCCCCAGACACAGAACACTGTAGAGAAATAGCAAATCACAAGTCACATACAACGTCCCAGGCCACAGTTAGCGCAACATAGTTTCTTACCCGACCAGCAGAGTTCAGGAGAGGGTGTATCGCGACACAATCGGAGCAGTACCACTCAAAGACGGGGACTTGTTCCAAAGGTGGATCCAAGCACTCCAAGTGGTACCCTAGATCACAGGCATCGCAGAGGAGCATGCGATCTTCCCGATCATGGCGACCACAGATCTACAAAGATATCCACGGTAAATTAATCAACTTACAAACTAGTTCCAAAACCGTCTTTCTTAATCATTTACCGTTGCTCTACTACACCTAAACATGTTTGGGATATAAAGAGGAGCCCTGATTAGCCTCTCTCCGTCAATCCTGATCTCACTGCCGAGTGGTGTACCCCGGGGCCTCAGAAGGCTGATGGAGGCTGGGCCAGGGGCAGACAAGAGTAAGGAGAATGGTCAGGGCCAGAAACATTAAGCTTTGACCAGGGTCTGGCCAGTTGGCGCCCAGCTTAGTGGGTTGGTGACGGTGAGCTGAGTAATCGTCAGCACCCGTTGCCTCAGTTAAGGTAGGTTAGCGCTAGAAGTTTTACCTGAGGACCCTATAAGAGGCAGCCCCACTGCTCAGGTGTAGGCCTCGATAGGCTTAGTATGCTGGTGGTTGACGTAAACAAAAAAACTCGAGAAAATAAAGTATATGCCATATTGATGACTGAGGTGACAATACGCTATGGAGAGTTGTTCTATAGGTGTGTAAGAGACCTGCTATGGAGAGTTGTTCTATAGGTGTGTAAGAGACCTGCTATGAAGAAGAGAAGTGCCCTTTAAGTGTAAGGAAGTATTATACATGAGATAGTTGAGGAAGCAAGCATGAGATGGTATGGACATGTAATGAGGATTGAAAAAGAGAGGATGCCGAAGAAAACAGAGTGTGTGTATGTGTGTGTGTGTGAGAGAGAGAAGATAAATGGAAACTATTAAAGGAGGAAGAATTGTGGACAGATAAAGGAAGAGGGAAGCATTTTACTAAATTGACCCAGCCACAAACTGTAAAAAGTATGTGATGAGGATGATGATTAGTTTTATTGATATATTTGTTGAAACCTCGACCCTCAGAAGAACACAATAACCCTCACCTCACAAAAAGTCGGATCTTCTTCAATGACAAGGTCCCCTTCGTCTGGGCGGCGTGTTTCCACACTTATTCTCCGCACCACCTTTCCGTTGAGTTGTTTCCGCACTAAGATGAGGGTGAACTTCTGTCTGTCCACAGGACACGTGTTCACGTTCTGTGGGCGCACAAAATGATCACACTTTCAGTTCTTACACATAATCTAAAATACAGGTATGTTAATAGTGTGCACTACATTATACATATGTGATAGAAGAAGCTGATGTGCTAGTAAAAGATAGTCTTAAAAATGAGTTTATAAGTTTATTAATAATTTTCATGTAGGAAATGTCTACACCAGAATCAAATAGGTGCATTGGTAATCCATGGTGTCTACTCAACTTGACCAATGAAATTCCCGACTTTTCCTAAAATTCCCCACTAAAAAGCATGTAACATCCTTCTAAATCCCCCCCTCCCTTCACTACTCGTTTTTCTATTAATATTTTTTATGAATAATAATAAGTTTTAAAATTTTAATATTTTTTTAATTTGTATTAAAATTGTTTTGTAAGAATTAAAAATATATTACACAGCTACAAACAAAAAAAAATTACATAATTTACTGATTATTGTATTTCATATTTTGAGTAAAATATCATTTTCCCGGATTTTTTTTGTAATTTACCAAATTCCCGGCTTATTCCCGCTTTTTCCCCGATCACTTCAAATTCCCGGCTAGTTTCCATTTTCCCTGATTTTCCCGGATGGTAGACACCCTGTAATCCCTCCTAATTTAAACCATAAGCTTACACGTTCCATTTTTTATTTCCAAAAACTAATAATTTTTTTTTTTTTTGCAAATCTAAAACAGACAAAGATTCTCTCAAACCAAAACCTAATAAAAAAAATGTAATTATTTTTAAATCGCTGAATAAAATCATACAACGAAGCCGCACTCCGAAATCCTTTTTATAGTCTGTGTATAACTGGTAGTTACATACTTTGACGCATGCACAGTTCATTTTTTCACAACAAAGATTGTATTCAGTCTTGTTTGCAGAAATGCGTGACTTTGTGTGTTTCGATTAAAGATTTACAAGAGGAAGAACTGCTAAAAATAATTCCAGAAATTTGGAATGGGAACATCAACTGTTTAGGGTGGAAATAAGAAGAAGAAAGCGTGATGAAGTTGCATCGAGTGTGACTGACCTTGGCCCATTCCTGCAAGCACTCTGTACAGAAGTTATGGTCACACGACTCGGGCGTGGCGATCTCCTGTTGGCCGAAACTGCGAAGACAGATGGGACACTTGTCCGACTGTCCGTCGCTGCTGTCAGAATCTGATGATAAGACGGGCTTGCTCGATCCGGCTCCTGAGCACGGTTTGGCCTGAAAAATGGAAAAAAACACACATTTTTGGACGTCTTCACACTTTAATTAATTGGAGTTTACTAATTAACATCTTTGAGAACTTAGAAGAGTGAGGCCATTATGTAAATTCACTTGTATATAAAATGTGTTCCGACAAGAGTTTCGAAAAATGTGATCCTCCACAAGTATCAGATGAGATACTTCTGTCTTTACTAAATAGAAAAGAACAAATAGATACAAACATAGCTATGATATCGTCAGTGGAATTATTGAGAGATATCTATCAGAGAACAAGGATGGGTCTGCTACAGAAGCCCCATGACTTCTTTGGTGCTGACTGACAGCCCACAGCTGACTTCTGGCAGTCAACATTTAGGTATATATCTAAATTTTGACCGTCAGAAATGACAGCTGCTAAACACATGTTTTTGCAGATCATATGGTTCGGCGTAGGGATACATAATTTGGTCTGATAACTTTTCAAAGCCGTCAGAAGTCAACTGTGAGCTGTCAGTCAGCAGCAAAGAAGCCATGGGGCTACTGTATACATACTTAATCTATGGCACTAGGAATTCAAAATTTACTAATATTATCCTGCCATCTGTGTCTAGGTCAATCATATCTTCCCATTTGGATTTGCCAGTCAATACCCTGAACAAGGTTCTAGAATCTCCCATTCTCACTGCATGTCTTGCCCAATGTAAACTACAAGACTTGATTATCCCAACAATGTCTTTTGAGTACAGAGTATGTAACTCATCATTATGAAACCTCCTCCTCTCCCTAGTAGCATCATCCCTTTTAGGGCCCTGGTTTTTTTTCATATAAAACATTGAAAACATTAAGTAACCACTTTCCCAAAATAACATAACCTGAAAACGGCTTCTATTTAACAATACATTCGTATATGTATATATTTTGCTTTTAGTTATTAAATAAAAATTTCTTATATTTTGACCAGCACACAAAAACACAAAAATTTAAATCTTGGACCTATAAAAATGTTTTGTTAGTGTTTTCTCTACCACTGAAGCATTATTAATTTTTTCATTTTGGAAAAAAATTTGCTCTTAGAATTGGCACTGTCCTTCATTTATCAATGTCGATAAATTTTATATAACAGAATGTATAACTGTATGAGTCTCAATCATCATCGTCATCGTCATCATCATCATCATTACCACCACCCCTACCACCACGATCATTATCCGTTTCTAGCCTGTGGCCAGGTCGACTGATTAATAAAATGGCAATGTTTTGACTGAAGATTTCAAACTCAATTCGTCGGTAACCGAGAATTGATCTTAATTTTACGATTCTCTATAATTCGATTCTTAGCTCTGAATGAAAGTACTGGCAACTAAGAAAATGGCAAAAATTAAGAACAAGTAGTAAACAGCTATCTGAGATACTAGTTTATTTGCCATTATTTGATATATTTTGGTTCGGTTGACAACACTATTTGGTGAATTTAAAAGACTTGTGTTTTCGACAATTATTTGTCATATTTAAAAAAAATTATTTGACTCAGTGAGGCTTCACATGCTTTCTATTGTAATTCCTAGTTATTTTATTAATTTTGTAAAATATGCTTTAATACTTGGTTTTATTTGTTCAAAGATGAACTTTTGTATTATTTACATTTCTTTTTTTCTTCTAATCTATGAAGCTGAATAAATATGTTCTTATATGAGGTTGGACGCTAGGAAAAATAACGAAACTTTATAATCAGAATCCGAAATCGGAATTGAGAAAAGAAGGTATCGGTGACATCTCTAATTTTAACATGAATGACAACGAGAATTAAATACGGTTATGGATACATCTTTCAATAAAATTAACGGCGGTTGAATAATTATTCTCGTGACCAAGTGTTATTTTATAAAGTCAAAGTTACCGGAAGACCTGAACAGAATCAGACTGTTTTAATCTTCACAAAATGTTTCGTAGGTAAGTTTAATATCTCACAGGGACAGGTTTCTTCTCCTGCTCTTCCTCACTGAGCCAATCACTCTCCCGGGCGCTGCCCTCGTCGTCAGTTGCGTCCTCGTAGCTTGCATCCCCTACACACATAACTTATAATTAACATAAACAAACAAAAATACTTTCAAATTGGTGAGGACGGACAGGAAAGACATTTTTACTGCAGGACGGGAAAGAAACTGGAAAAGAATCAATATATTGAGATCGGAACACGAGATTATTAAAATTTCTTCAGAATAATTTTAGATTGGAAATATATTTATATTTTTAAACTAATATGCTACCTAAGACTTATAAAAGTAACATTATTAAACATATTTTAAATAATAAAAATACTGTGAAAACATCATAAAAACACATTAATATAAAATGGGGAGTGCAAATAGCAATTTTTTTATCAAATCAAATGGCAAAATTTTGTATGGATATCAAAATATAAATCAAAGAGTTATTTATATTACATTTTTGCTGTTAATTATTTTTATATTTGAATATTCGCAAATTTTCTTGCTTTCTTGTTTTAAAATTATGTAGATTAAAATTAAAATTGATTAATACATTTGATTATTTTCGGTCAATTTCATGGAAAAAAAATATAATTTAAAAAAGTTAATTTTTAAGTAATTTAAAAAAAAAGCAAACAATATAAGTATATCCAGTGAAATTTGTTCGAGTGAGAGTGTAAATTAGTTTTTCTTCTTAAAAGTGTGAAAGGGTTCCAAATGTCTGCAACTGTAAGGGTGTACCTACCTTCTTCATCATCCTCTTCTGAACTACTCGTTTCCTCGCTAGTGCTGGTCTCGTCGCTCACCAACCTCTAAACACAAAACAAAGTTTACAAACTTTACAATATCATTTAGATAGATGTTCTTTGAATCGAAATACAAAAGCTCTCAACGTTTACCAGGACATGTTTATTATTATTATTATTATTATTATTATTATTATTATTATTATTATTATTATTATTATTATCACCGCGTCTTACTAACCGTTCGGGTNATTATTATTATTATTATTATTATTAGCACCGCGTCTTACTACCCGTTCGGGTTATACGCACTTACGCTAATGTGTAATGGTAGGGTGATTGTGAGATGAAATGGAGGACCTACAGTTTAACGTGGAATCCGAACCACGGTGGAGGCCTGGCATTCCCCACATTCACAAGATGTCTTGTCAGAGGTGAAGGAAGGGTTTGGTAATCAGATAAATCTGTGCCGGGACCGAGGATTGAACCCCGGCCGCCAGCATAGAAGTCTGACACCTTACCCCTAGACCACCAGGCCACCGACATGTTTATTAAATATTGTATATATATAAAACTTGCTGTCTAAGAAAGTCTGTAATAACATTGTTTTCATGTCAAATTTAGTACAAAGCAAACAACCTTTAAATTTGAAAAATAAATAAGAGAAAGGAGATTTTAGGAAAAATATTGCATCTCTATTATATCGTATTATTTTTAAGACATGAAAAATAAACCTCCTTTCATCAATTATTATGTTACAAGTATAATATTTTTAGAAATTTTTGAAATAACAGAAAACATTTAAATTCTAAAAATAAATTTGAACATGTTTAAGGATTAATACAACTTTTGACCAGAAAAAATTTAAGCATTTTAAATTTATATTTAGGTATCTTGCATTAGGCATAAAATTTAACTTTTTTTTATAAGAAATGAGTGATTTTTTAGTACTATTTAAAAAAAAATTACTGTTATTGCCAAAATTTCTTTCCAAGCTGAAAACTGTGTATTACTGCCCATAAATTGCAGTTGGAANTATATATAATTGTACAGGATCTTGTATATATTCATGAAACAAATAGCCGAAACTATTGTTAATGCATTTTAGTGGAAATTAGAGCTTAACTTTAATAAATTCTAAAAATTGAAAAATGACACCTGGACACGGGAATCGAACCCGGGACCTTCGGCTTAGTACGCCACTGCTCTTACCACTGAGCTAGCCAGGATTCGTCCCGTGTCCATGGTCATTCTTCACTCATAGTTTAAGGCAGAGTCTAATATGGAATGCGGAAGTCGTCAGCTATATATTGTGATCTCATATAATCACAATATATAGCTGACGACTTCCGCATTCCATATTAGACTCTGCCTTAAACTATGAGTGAAGAATGACCATGGGCACGGGACGAATCCTGGATAGCTCAGTGGTAAGAGCAGTGGCGTACTAAGCCGAAGGTCCCGGGTTCGATTCCCGTGTCCAGGTGTCATTTTTCAATTTTCAGAATATGAATCCCTGGTAGTATTATCCCCATTAACACGCTTTAACAATAGTTTTGGCTATTTGTTACATTAACTTTAACAGTTATATCTTCTGCAAATAAAGTTCTTCTGCCAAGTCTCGTAATGAGATATTTTTATTAATGTGTTTAGTTTGATCCCTGGGGAAAAAAAGTAAAAGTTTCAGATTTTCATTATCTGAGTCTCTTGCTCCTAGCGCATCCGCCAGCCAAATGAGTAATTCGTTCTAGCTAACCTCACGAATCACAATCCACCCACTTTGTTAGTCAGCTCTCGGTAGGTGCGATGTGCGCGTCACTGTTCACCCGTATGTTGTTATACTTAAGGGTAAATTTAGTGTGATTTTTACTTGCTCTTAAACACGAGTTAAAAAACTTATTTAGCGAGAAATAAACAATTAAGTGCTGTTAGTAGGACAATTGTTAGATATAAGTGCGTTTAGTGTTTTGCCGACTAAATTGGATGTGATGCGGTATTTTGAATGGGTACAGAACGATCTAAAATCAGAGGGATGCTATCAACCTGAAAAAAAAAGAGGGGATTGTTGTGACAGTGGCACGAAAACTCGAAGAAATATGGAAGGAGGGTTCAATTCCGGTTTCCAGCACAAACAGTATCGTTTTTATGATTTTGAAATCGCATGAGCAATGTTAAAAAGTAGAAAAATCAGGACCTAGCAGTAAAGATTCAAATACTAGCTACAAGACGTCTGTAGACGAATTTAAGTCTACTCTTTAAATAAGCTTTTCGACATCTGTTTCTGTATATGTGATTCAAATTAATGCCTCTGCCCACACGAAAGAAAGAGTTCCGCCAAAAGAGTGTGATTTTCTTAATGCTCAACGGAACGTACAACTAATGATTATTGGGGTGGTGACATTATAGAGACGAACAAACTTAAAAAAATGAATCGATAGGAAATTTAATTATATAAGAGGAGCGCTGAAGCGCAGCATTCAACCAACAAAAAACAAACAACAAATAACACATTATCAGAAACGTCAAGTGGTGAATGTGAAACTGAGATAACCACTCCTAATAAAAGCACAAACAAAAGTTGTCGCTATGGTTTCGGTAAAACCGGAGCTACCACGTAAACTACCTGTTTTTTCCAGGGCATGTGACCGTAGGGGGGTTTCTAGCGGAGCAGGAACAAAAATGGCCAGTGCTCTCTTACAAAAATGGCCAGTGCTCTCTTACAAAAATGGCCAGTGCTCTCTTACAAAAATGGCCAGTGCTCTCTTACAAGAAATGTTATAACTACTGAAGACCAGTCAGTGGTTATCGATAAATCAAAGGTTCACCGTTTTAAAATGAGGTTATAATGTTTTTTTTACTTCTATTGATGGCCAATAGCATCAATTGTTTGACTTGAAAGAATATTTTCAAAAAATGCCTGATTTTGATTAGTAGAACTTTAGGCATCATGCAGGAAACCTAAATGTTAAAGTTGAGATTTCC
>CABEEJ010003614.1:0-18613 GCA_901482245.1 Timema douglasi | reverse complement strand
GCTATTCAGTAAGAAAGGCAACAAAGGGGTGAGAAAGGGAGTGGGAAGGGGGGGGGGGGGAGAGTATTTGATGATATCCAATAGTGCGTCAATGACTCATTCTAAAAATAGAATGCTTCAATCAGATAAATCTGTGCCGGGACCGAGGATTGAACCTCGGCCGCATCTAGAGTAGATGTATGTAAAGTTTGTATGATTAGTAAAACAAGGTACAAAAAAAGCATTATATCCAATTAAGTACTAAAATAATTTGAAACGACACATTTATATGATAAAAAATTGTGTTTGTAATAATTTATAAAACATATATATATTAGAGCCACATCTTTATACCTGTTCGGGATAAACGCTTATGTACTAATTTCATTAATGGTTTTAGATATTAGAAAAGTTATATTTAGAGGAAGTGTACCTGCCTTTGTATGGAGGGAGAGTGGAAAACAATTTTGAAAAAAAAAGCACACCCTTAGAACACCCGACCGAGATTCTAACCTCGATCTCCCTGTCATCCATCGGCAGTCTAGTCTACTGCAAGAGTAGCACCTTATACCATGTGGTCACTGAAGCAGTTATTATATATTAGTGATAATATGGCTCAAATACGGGATTTTAAATGCTTAATAAGCACTTTTGAGCTCAATTTTTTATTCTCAGAAATGAGTTATCCCAATAATGTGGCCCTCGGCTCACAGTTTCCTCGAGGAAGATTAGAGAGAAAACTTAGGTGACAGATGTGAAATAGATAATGTATTATTACTAATGCCTTTTTTGGGAGATTGATAAACTTTTATTTGGCAGTAACATTTAAAAGATTTTACTAACCAAAAATACTTTTTATAATATAAGTATTGAAAATAATGTTTTATTAAGTGTTGCTTTTAGGGCTGTATTAAAATGAAAGTGTAATGGACATAAGAAAAAGCCAGTGATTTTGCAGTTTTTATATAAAAACATTTTTCCCAAAATGAATAAAATCTTAAAACAGTAGAATTTATTTTTCTTCGGATGGTGACATCTACAGATATTGAATATGATCCGTCATGAGCATAATAAGCATGCAAAGAGCTTGAACGGGCAGCAGTGCATAGACAAAATGTAGGTTAGGCTAGGTATTCTATATATACAGTAGCCCCATGGCTTCTTTGGTGCTGACTGACATCTTTGAAACGTTATCAGACCAAATTATGTATACTTACACCGGACCAAATGATCTGTAAAAACATGTGTTTAGCAGCTGTCACTTCTGACGGTCAAAATTTAGGTATATACCTAAATGTTGACTATCAGTTGTCAGTCAGCACCAAAGAAGCCGTGGGGCTACTGTATATACCTAAATGTTGACTGTCAGAAGTCAGCTGTGAGTTGTCAGTCAGCACCAAAGAAGCCGTGGGGCTACTGTATATATCCTAAATGTTGACTGTCAGAAGTCAGCTGTGAGCTGTCAGTCAGCACCAAAGAAGCCACGGGGCTACTATATATACCTAAATGTTGGCTGTCAGAAGTCAGCTGTGAGCTGTCAGTCAGCACCAAAGAAGCCACGGGGCTACTTTTGTAGGTCCTGCAGGTTGATTATAAACACCCGTAACGCTAACAAACTTCTAGGGTTGGCAAGGGGAGTGGGGGAGAAAATAAAAATTATTTTGATCTAGTCAATAGTTGGGCAGAGCAAAGTAGGCTAGCTCTTTATTGATGTGTACTATCATAGTTCACCTGACAAGGAAACAGATTGTTAACACGTATCTTTCTTTCATCAGAAAAATAATCATGTCAAACTATGACATTTTTTTTTTGCACAGAACTTTTTAAGATCATATCCACATAGTTTTTTTTTTGTTTCACGGCCAAGTAATACTAGACCAGAATTTTAAGTAATTTCAGAGATAAAAAAAAAGAAGAGGCATAACACATTTAAAACATGTTCGTAGCCATTACTCAATCGGCATACTAGAACCCACAAACTTAATAAAGTTCTATAAAAATAATTATTTTGTGTTTATTAACAGGGTAGAATATATCTACTTAGGAAAAAAAGGTTATTTTGGGTATTAAGTGGGTTTAATAAAGAATTTTTTATTTATTTATAAATACAGAATCATTGCAGATTAAATTGGTACGCAAAATGGTCAAACACTTGCAACTAATTATAATATTTAACTTATCCAAAGAAATATTCTTCTTATTTCAACTCACAATTTTTCCAAAATATTTGTATAATATAACTACAAATGCTTAGTGCTGAATTAAAAATTGTAAAATAAGAAAAAAAAAATCTTCCATGGAGTCAGCCCTGTCGTGTGTTGGGAACTATAGTACACACATTTACAAATAGTGGGGGTCATGTGATCTGCACAATTAACTCTCTGGCAACTAGCCTAAGTACCATAGCATTGTTAATCCTAAAAAAAAATTGTGTTTGGTTGATTAAAAGATCACAAGATAAGAAATATGACCCGCCTCGGTGGCGTAGTTGGCTGACGCGCTTGTGTTGAGCTCGACTGCTGAGGACGGGGAGATCGAAGTTCGAATCTCGGTCGGGTGAACTGAGGATGGTTTTTCCTAAATGGTTTTCCACTCTCCCTCCATGCAAATGCGGGTTCACTTCTTCTAATTCAACCTTCCAAATTCCTATTCCATTAGAGTAATTAGTACTTAAAGCGTATAACCCGAACAAGTAGTAAGACGCGGTGCTAAATATTATTATTATTATTATTATTATTATTATTATTATTATTATAAGAAATATGCCTTTACCTGTTCCAAGTAGATAAATATTTTTCTTTTAATCATATATAAAATAGGCTTACAATTTGTATCTTAAATTTAAAATGCACTTATGTCTATGTCCTGATGTGTTTTTTTATGATCATTTATATAATTCTACCTGTCCGCAGAGTGTAAGATCTCACCTCTGGCGAGTCATATCCTTCGGACTGTATGGCTCAATTCTTGATTTTATATCATCATGTACAAATATTTTGTTTTTAATGTTCCATGGTGATAAAGTAACACTCAAATTGGTAATAAATTACTGAATATAATGGCAATAACCTAAAGAAATGGATCGTTCCATACGTAATCAATCAATGAAGCAACCCTTCTCAACCTTATATTTGTTGATTTTGTTGACACTTGGAATAATTATTGATCATGATGACTTAAAAAGAATTTGACAAATTTTAATTTTCTAGATTAGAGCATTGTAAGGTTATACCTCTTTTAAAACTCAGGGAAAAACGTTAAATTTTCAGTAAATCACAAATATTGAAATATATTAATATTTGGAGTACTAATTAAGATACAAAGATCAGATGTATACACCATTTTAAACCTTTTTATTCAAGCTTTAGATAAACGATTAAAATGAAGCAGCCATAACATATTTTGACCTCTACAATTTTTTTTTTAAATAAATCATACATTAGCTTATATATTTTAGTATAATTTCTACTTTCCACAAAAGATAACTTCTATCTGCGTTCAAATTTTTTTCTCAAGAATTTTGAAAACTTCAAGGTCAAGAATGTTACGGTATGACCATTATATTAAAAACTATCAAAAACTAGTGAAGTTAGGCATCATAAGAAAACTTATAAAATAAGTTACAATTATTATTGTCTTACTACCCGTTTGGGCTATACGCACTCACGCTAATGTGTGATGGTAGGCTGATTGTGAGATGAGATGGAGGACCTATAGTTTAACGTGGAATCCGAACCACGGTGGAGGCCTGGCATTCCAAAGTTACAAAGTGATTTCTTCCCCAGCCTTGCATTTAATTTCTAAATTGAGTACATAATAATTTATTTTGCGATCCTGTCTAGAGGTGTTATTTGTCAAAATGTAAAAACAATATTATATCTGATGCCGCAATATCTTCACTGAAGATCATTTTTATCTCCTCTGCTTCGCTAGTGATGCAAAGGACTGTGGAGTCGGAAGCAATTTCGGGTGGAGGCGAAGTGTGAGCGGGTAAAAATGTACCAATTCCAACTTCAAAATAAAAACTTATGAAACTACGACAATATTAAAAAAAAAAAACTTTTCTTACTATGTAGGAGCAATATTTGTAGTTTGGATTGATAAATTTAAAAAAATATATACATTTACATGGTCAAAGAAGCTTCCCATTAAGCTATCCGTGTTGGAGCATTTTACCGCAGTAAATTTGTCATCACTAATAATACCTTTTAATATACGTTAGTCATTTAAGAAGGAGAAGAGTTGGATAGTTATCGAAATAGAGGAGTCAGAGTCAAATATTTGACGTGCTGACTCCACAACCCTAGTGACCGACATCTGTGCATGCGATGATGTGCTTAGTAATAATAATAATAATAATATTTAGCACCGCGTCTCTGTTCCGGTTATATGCTTTAAGTACTAATTACTCTAATGGATTAGGAATTGGGAAGGTTGAATTAGAGGAAGTGAACCCGCATTTGTGTGGAGGGAGAGTGGAAAACCATTTAGGGAAAACCACCCTTATTTCACCCGACCGAGATTCGAACTTCGATCTCCCCGTCCTCAGCAGTCGAGCTCAACACGACCAGCTCGTTAGCCAACTACGCCACCGAGGCGGGTATGTCCTTAGTAATATATTACACTCTGACACACAACAGTAGCATATAATACTGTGTTAATACAGTTATTACAATATAATTTAATCTAAGTATTATATAAAATAGAAATTACACATAGATGAAGGAAAAGATTGTGAGTAAAACGGGACTTGCATATCGTTCAGGCTAATTTTAAAACTCCAGTCAATATTGTGGAATACCCTTCATTTTAAATTAAAGATAAAATTCCCAAAAAAAAAATTTTCTACCGATACATTAAAGTAGGTCCTACTTAATATTTCTCTGTTTCCCAGATGTGTTAACATCCTGAGAAATGTACCCAAATTTGCAGAGAGAATGAGAAATAATTTAGGCATATCTCCCTTAACCTAGCCAAGTATTAATACCATAATGGACCAATTTTAACATTATCTTAGGTTGGCAGGATGATTTTATAATATAGTAATTAACGTTAAAATTGTGAATATATTTATTATTAGGGTATTTGTTTTAATATGCCATATTTTCCTCGGGTCACCTCTCTATACCGTACTCAATCGGGTTCAAACAAAATATACCTTGATAAGAGGAGAAACAAAACACAGTCACCCGAGTGATAGGATATCTGCGGGGCGTGCAAACACACGGCACACCTCAAACTATATCCCGAGGAATAGTTATTGTTTTTACAAACACAATAATCAATTACAACAACCACATTTCACTTTTTTTTCATAGCAATTGCCCAACTCTTGCAAATGAGACACAATTTTATGTTTATTTTATATGAAGAAATCTGGAACATTTACTAATGAAATTACACAATGTAAGCTCATACAAATATCCATCCCAAATAAAACGCTTACAAGTTACCCGTGTGTAAATGTTAATAAGTCACAAATATAAAAACCCAAATTAATGTTTAAATAATTAGCAGGATATGGATTACTTATTCACCTTTCAAGCCTTTCATGATTTTTAAATATTATTATTACTAGCACCACGTCTTACTTCCCGTTCGGGTTATACACACGCTAATGTGTAATGGTAGGGTGATTGTGATATGAAATGGAGGACCTACAGTTTAACGTGGGATCCGAACCACGGTGGAGGCCTGGCATTCCTCACATTCACAAGTTGTGATTAATACACATTTTGTCAAAGGTACTTTTAAATATTATTACATAACCTAACCTAGACTTCCATCCGTTAATTAATTAACACTTTGAATAATATTAATCAAATCCACAATTTAATGTTTATAGGAAAATATGAGGTCATATATATTATAATGTAGCTACATTTCTCTTGTAATTTTGAATTTTGTTTTACTGCAATTGTATAGTTAGGTTATTAAAATTAAATAACCTTTTAAAGCTTGTTAACTTAGGCCAACTATACAATCCACCATCTTCTTTGGTGTGTAATGCCGGGATCACGATCAACTTAGCGTTAATTTAAAGTTAACTAAACAATTCTTAACATAAAGGATCTCCTCATGCAATTAAATGGAAGTGATCACGCCGCAGTTAACTTAACGTAAGAGATGCTTGGGAGGTCTTTTACTGTAAGTGAACGTTACTTGAAGGGTGTCACATGATCTAGCCCGCCAATCATTATCCGAGTGACATCAACAAGGCTATTTAGTAATACATTTGTTGGTTTTATGACCAAGATTTACTCTTTAGCATAAGTTCTAGTGATCAGACATTGAAACAAATTAATTAAACTAAAATAGGAAAGCTAAATTTATCAATAAAGTTTAGTAATAGATATTTATTATATCGATTTAAAACTGTAAACATTCACAGATCTTCTCTGTACGAATAGTACAAATCATAGATCATACTCGAGAATGAAGATGTTTGGCTCGAGTTGTTTCATTAAGTTACGTGAATTGTGATCACACAACTTTTTATTAAAATAAGTTAACTTTAAGTGAATGTTACGTTAGGTTAAGTTAAGTGTGTTATCTCGCCATAATGATAATAATAATAATGAAATACATATTATGGAGATACCTACAGTGATATAATTTGTTTTTAAATGTGTGATATTTTGTTGATTTGGTTTAAACGCATACATTAATTACACTTAATAGACTAGGCCTGGGGATTAAGAAGGTAGGTCAGGGGAACACGGGTGCAACACATTATACTATAAGACCATTGATGCGGGTAATACAGGCTCAACCCAAATAGTTTAGAGTAGCATATTTATCTTTATGCTAAGACACCTGCAATGTTTTGTTGCATTTGGCCTACATTTGCGCTGTCAACAATTACATTCTTTAGAGATGGCATTAAGGAAATCTCTCAGTAAGACGCTACATTTTAACTTAGGTCACGTGAATATTTTAAAAATTGATTACACTAAAACCAAGAGAGGTCAATACAGTTCGTACTTTCTTATGTTGACAGACAAATATCCAGTAAGCTCTAGCAAATATGTAATTTATAGCTAGGTCTTATTTAATAATAAAATACCTATAGTCGATAAACAGAAGGCTGATAAGAGTAATCGCAGACTTCTAAAATTCACCCAAAATAAATCCGATTTATTGGTAATAATCAAACCATCCCGACAGTAGGTTTATGTAACACCTAAGCCTACCATAACACAAACCTCTAGAGTATTATTGTCCAATTGGACCGCTAAAGTACTTTTTAATTAAATAGCTTAAAGAACCTATGATGATGAGCTTAAATTTTATAAAATTCCAATTGAATTAAACTTACTGACATAAGCTAGGCCCAATCTCCACTGCTAACAAATCTTCAAATTGTTTTTAAATAAATACTCTCACGCACACAGAACTTCCTTACTTGAAACAGTAAATGCACGCTGATTACACAAGGTGTCACAAACAAGACCAAATTAACTATAAATTCACAAACTTTATTTCAATATGATCTGAAAGGGGAGCTATCACAACATAGCCTATCCACCGTGGTGACGGTGTTGTGTTGAAAATATTTAGTCAGGTCATTTGAATCATCTTGATGTTGCAAAAACATGAACAACCCTAAAGTTTTACGACAATAAAATTGTTAGAAGTTTCATTAGTAAAACAAGTGGATAAATAAGATTATTGAGTCGCTCTGAATACTTGGCAAAATATAGCCATTTTTCTTCCACTACAACGTAAGGATGTGTTCACAAATCTAAGTTCAACGAGAGATTGGCTTAATTAAGTATTTTAATAAATATAAAATAATTAGACTCTAATTTTATAGAAAAATAAAATAGAACAATAAAAAATATCTTATAGACAGTGTAAAAATAAACTCATTTGATTTTATTAAAATTTTATTACTAGAGGTAATAAAAATAAATGCGTGCGATCATAAACATAATTCAATAATGTCACGCAAAAACTAGTCTTCAATAACTTTAAAGATAGATCAATAAATAAATTTTCTATATTTTTGAATGTGCATCACATTCTTTAATCCATATTAGAACATTTTTTATACTAGTCGGCTAGGAGTATGGAGTTATCAGTCCAATTACTTTTGAAGGGGGGGGGGGGGGGGTTTNNAAAGTAACTTCAAAGCTAAATATGCGAAACTAATTTACAAATATGGAATTGTTCGTTTCCAGAAACTATTTATTTGTAACAGTGTTTACATGAACTTTACTGGCTCGTTGTTGGAAACTATACAGATAAAAAAAAAATTGTCAGGATAAATATATATATATATATATCATAACTATAACAACACGAGATAATATGCAATTCTCGGACTTAAGACAAAAATAATAAGTATAAAGCAAGGAAATCATACAACATTATGACATTATAAGGTATACGATTTACAAATAAAATGCAGAATGTTTTATTGATGTACAGGCAATATGAAATTATTTAGTTAATACTACATGTGATAAAAGTGATTGATTTAAAAAAATCGTTTATAAAAATATTTTGAGATAAACATTAAAACGATAAGATACAAATATAACATTTAGATCATTTTTTCTCCTAAGTAACGTATATTCTTAGCTCTTTTTTTTTATAATGTAAGAGGTTTCTTTTAAATACCTACATTATCAAATTAAGTTAAATTTATACTAGTCCTCCATTTGATTGTGAGATGTATTAAGTGTAATTTTGCATATGTTTTTATATAATCATAATAATATATTATATTTTTACTTAACTGAGAACCTAGTTTGTTCACTTGTGCTGCTCTATGTCAAATTCTAACCATAAGCATTTATTCTACATAATAATATTGGATCGGGGATTTGTGCGCGTTAAGTGATTAAATTTGTCATGTCTAGTTGGTATTAATCTTATTTTCTGTACCCGTTTCTTTTATCTGGATTGTTAAATTCTCTTCCAGCATGGGTCGTATGCACGCTCCAGGGTAAAATCTTATGATTACATTTATTATATTTTAATATAATCAATATGAATTTAATTAAAATAATCACTTGCCTTTTATCTTTTTAATTTTCCCTGTCGTATTCGTTTGTAAGACACTACTGTTGAGCATGTTGCCTCGTGGTATGGCGACCAGCCATGTTGGCGTAGTTGCAAATGTTATAAAGTGTATAGTTATATTGAAATAAAACTTTTATTTTAACTTTCAGTAAGGGTATATCCCAATCAGCTCTGCCATATCGAAGAAGTGTCCCAACATGGCTTAAGCTCAGTTCCGAAGATGTGAAAGAGCAAATATTCAAGCTAGCCAAGAAGGGTCTGACTCCGTCTCAAATAGGTAGGTGTCAACCAAGCCAATATGGGTTTCCGTTAAAACCATTTATTTAATGTGTTAATTAATGCCGGAATCGAACCCGAGATGCTTCTCAACAGATATGCTATCGACTGACTAGTGTGTCAGAGCCAAGTAGGGTGGCTAGTAAGCTTATACTGTTTAGTCCACACCAATGTGTTTTGTAAAATACAAATTAAGTCTGCAGCGATAGTACTCTTCGAATGCCAGGCACATATTTTAGGGGCAATTTTCAAGTTCCGTAAATTTTACTACTTTTCATTTTATTATTTTGAAAACATAATTAGGCCTACATTATTGACAAAATGTAAACCAGTCTCAATTAGTTCAAATGTTTTTTTTTGTCAACTGTATTTTTTTTTTCCTTCGACAACTTCATCACATGATACACAGAATGTTGCCCTGTGTTCCCCACAGATGGCACGAGAACAGTGGCTGCAAAATGTAGTCTTGCACTTTTTTTTTGGATGGGCAAAAATAACATTTCGTCCTTTTGGCTAGCGCAAAAGTCTCGGCTTGCTCTTGGTATGCTCCAAGTATCTGCCGAAGGGGACATTTTCAAGTGTTCTTTCATATAAAATTTTACTAGCTCTTCACTTAGGTTTTTTATGAAATATTTTCTTGAAAGTCGCTTTTAAGAGTTTACAAATTGAGCATCCCAGGAAATAGTGTGACGCATTTTATTATTAAGCGTGATGACTGCATCCTTGTCCTCATTGTAGGTTTCGATTATTTCAGGCTTTTTTGTTTTGTGGTTTATTACCGTGTTCTCATGCATAGTAGAAAGTAAGATTACAAATTTGTTTTGGTTTGGTTTGTAAGATATCTTTGTCACTACATTAGTTAAATGTTTGATTAATGCTAAACACTCGTACTCTTTACGACGGAGCTTCTCTTATAGCAGAAACAAAGCATGTCAGAAGGTAAACACTACCTGTCAGATAAATTTCAAGGCCAACTGAAGGTACTGGAGTGGTAAGCAGTCTAGCCCTCGTGTAAGAGGGGGAACATGACAATTTTGCCAAACTCATTAGTCATGTTGACTGTCAACTGTCAGCACCAAAGAAGCCGTGGGGCTACTGTACTAAATTTTTTCTTTATATAAAGATAATTAAGTCACAATACGTCACCAAATGTATTTACTATGCAATAGTTAGATTTAAAAAAATTCTCATTGTTTTAACTGTTTTTTTTAAATTTAAACCAGATTTAATTTCGAGTATTTGATTAAAATTAATCTAATTCATTTGTGGCTTATTAACTATATGATGCACATTCTCAAATCAGAGAGGTACACAATTGGAAAATTAGGAGCTGAATCGCTAAAGTAAGTGTGAGAACTGAAATTTAGAGATTTCACACAGAAATCGGAAATGTCGCTTGAATATTACATTATCAGTTCCCTTGCTTCAGTGGTCACAAGGTTTAACGGACTACTCTTGCGGTAACTAGATTGCCGATGATGGGGAGACCGAGGTTCCAATCTTGGTGGAGTGTACTAAGGGCGGTGTTTCTAAAATGGTTTTCCACTTTCCCTTCACACGAATGTGGGTGCACTTCTTATAAATACCTCCTTCCTAATCCCTAAAATTCCTTATAAGCGTAGTTGGTACAAAAGTGCTTAACCCGAACAGGGCACAATCAAATGTTTTTAACTCATTTCTCAAATGATGAAAACTATTGTATGATTGTTTGGTTGTTAATCACTGGTATATACCCGCCTCGGTGGCTATCGCGCTTGTCGTGTTGCGCTCGACTGCTGAGGACGGGGAGATCGAGGTTCGAATCTCGATCGGGTGAACTGGGGGTGGTTTTTCCACTATCCCTCCACGCAAATGCGGGCTCACTTCCTCTAATTCAACCTTCCCAATTCCTAATCCATTATCGTAATTAGTACTTAAAGCGTACAACCCTAACGAGTAGTAAGACGTGGTGCTAATAATAATAAGTTCCCTAAGCTTATCTTGTTTGTCAAGCTGTTGTATTTCTTGTTAAGGTGTAATCCTGCGAGACTCCCACGGTGTCGCCCAGGTGAGATTCGTATCTGGCAACAAGATCCTCAGGATCATGAAGGCCATGGGTCTAGCTCCAGATCTTCCGGAGGATCTTTACTACTTGATCAAGAAGGCAGTGGCTATTCGTAAACACTTGGAGAGAAACAGGTAATATACAACACCCGGATTTGTGACGAGTAAAGATTATTGAGATTCATTAAAGAAAAATAATTAAAACTTGTGTATAAAAAAGTCTAGATAATTATGTTTGTCCCCCCTTATAGGCTAACTATGGCTTGTTCACACATGAACTAAAGTAATGGTTGCCTCTTATAGAAAATTAAAATATTCTGTTTGTAATGACAGAAACTAACGTTGAAGATCATTTTCCCCTCTCCCCCCTGTCAAACGTAGCTTCACTTTTGTATTCGGTTTATTTTAAAATTGTGTGTTGTTACCATGCGCCTAATACCTGTGTGGTATAGATAAGAAGCCAGATGATTGTCATAGTTAATTATATCTTCCATGCTATGAATATATATAAAGACACAGAAATTGTCGTCATATATTATTTGCTTGTGATTGTATGTTGGCTTTTAACATTTCGTGGTGCTGTATTTTGTTTAGGAAGGACAAGGACTCAAAGTTCCGTTTGATCCTGGTCGAGTCCAGGATCCACAGACTGGCGAGGTACTACAAGACCAAGACCACGCTTCCCCCCACCTGGAAATACGAATCCAGCACAGCGTCCGCTCTTGTGGCGTAAATTTGAACTTTTGTCTTGTTTACAAAAATATCTGGTTAAATGTAAATTTAAGGTTTTAAAATAAACATATTTGACAGATATTGTTGCTTTCATTTGAAAATGCTCCAACCTAAACTATATTGACATGGACGGCAGATTTACAAGAGCTGCGCTTGCGTGTGTCATGTCGATGTTGTTGGTATTGCGAGTTCAGATTTTAAATGGGCAGGCTTGTTTGCAGTGTTGGATATAAGGATTGGNGTCTATGACTGGTGTACTTGTGTCTCGACTCTTTGAAGATGGATAGAATGTTGTCTATGACTGGTGTACTTGTGTCTCGACTCTTTGAAGATGGATAGAATGTTGTCTATGACTGGTGTACTTGTGTCTCGACTCTTTGAAGATGGATAGAATGTTGTCTATGACTGGTGTACTTGTGTCTCGACTCTTTGAAGATGGATAGAATGTTGTCTATGACTGGTGTACTTGTGTCTCGACTCTTTGAAGATGGATAGAATGTTGTCTATGACTGGTGTACTTGTGTCTCGACTCTTTGAAGATGGATAGAATGTTGTCTATGACTGGTGTACTTGTGTCTCGACTCTTTGAAGATGGATAGAATGTTGTCTATGACTGGTGTACTTGTGTCTCGACTCTTTGAAGATGGATAGAATGTTGTCTATGACTGGTGTACTTGTGTCTCGACTCTTTGAAGATGGATAGAATGTTGTCTATGATTGGTGTACTTGTGTCTCGACTCTTTGAAGATGGATAGAATGTTGTCTGACTGGTGTACTTGTGTCTTGACTCTTTGAAGATGGATAGAATGTTGTCTGACTGGTGTACTTGTGTCTCGACTCTTTGAAGATGGATAGAATGTTGTCTGACTGGTGTACTTGTGTCTCGACTCTTTGAAGATGGATGAATGTTGTCTATGACTGGTGTACTTGTGTCTCGACTCTTTGAAGATGGATAGAATGTTGTCTATGACTGGTGTAAGTATGCTTGCTTGGAAGAAAAGGAGTGAAGCTCATCTAAGGTTGAGACCAAGGGATGCCTGAATTTGGTAATATATCGGTGACAAATTTCCCACCTATAATGCTGGGACGTGTTGCAACTATCAGGGAGAACTCGTTATTACTCTAGTACAGGGTTGCAAATTAGCACACGCCCCGGGTTTTTTTAAAATATTTCCACGGACGCCTAAGATTCCAATAACAAGTATTAGCTAGGACTCGGCGCGTTTTCTCCGCAAGCCGATGCGCTGCTTTGAGTGACAATTGTCAGAAATGTAACTTTGTATTAAAAAGAATACATTTTTAACACACCGAGATTGAGAGGTAATATGATTGCATTTTGTATTTAATGTGTTGGATTTATTTACTTTAAGGGAGTTCTGATATATCTTTTGAACTTCAACAATAAAAAAATATACTAGTTCCTGTTTTTCCCCCTAGCCTTTCTTAACCTTTCTTCACTCTTGGAGGCAACAAGGACCTACCTACACCACTCTAGACCTATTGTGTATCCATAGTTTAGCGGGCTAAGATGTGCCGCTGGCGTGGTTTTTAGCACTTCAGGTTTTAGTCAGTCGTGTGCCGAGACTCGTTACTCTTCGCGAACAAATAGCGCTTTGAAAAATCACACGGATCATTACTAGCTGCTACCAAGCCGTTTTTCGGGAAGACCTGTCTTTACTTACTCACGATTTCTAAAAATTGTTATTTTTGCACGAAATTTTTATTGTAGGTGGCCACCAACAAGAGCTACAATTTAAGCCCTGAAATAAGTTCCTGGGACAAGTACAACCCTTGTAATTAAATGTCAAAAAATGGCCATTTTTCACGTTTTTGACTTTTATTGAAAAATCTTGTGAACTGATTTCCACCAACCATGGCTCATTTTTCCCCCGTCTTTTTTAACCACTATCACTGGCAATGTTTTGTTTGTTGAAAAAAAAAAATTCACAGCTTAAAAGTGAAAATACCAGTTTTCGGCACTTTTACGAATTTTTTTAAACGTAACAGCTACAAGCGGATTTAGTCCAAAGTATACACATTCAATTTCTATGATTTTTCTCCTAATTATCACGCCGAGAAAGTGGATGGTTAATTTATTTTAAGAAATGAATGTTTTTCCGCCATCTTACCTGGAGGATGACACTTTTACAAACACAATGAATACATATACTGAAAAGTAACAGCAATAAGAGATAAAACAAGTTGATAAAGGACTTGAGAAACCTGGGCAGGGAAGGTAAAGGACAAGAGCAGGATACAGGCTGGAGGTAACAAGGACGGACAGGGTGAGGAATGTAAGAGGAACCCCTACAGGAGAGAGAAGATCAGATTGAGGTGATATGGACATGCGGACAGGAGAGGATTCCTGAAAAGTTGATAAAAAAAAACCATTTAATTTTGTATAGTTGATAAGGAGAACATTTTAAAACTCATTGAGCCAAAACTATTTTAACTTTTGAGGAACTTATGATATGTGAAATATTAAATGGTAACTATTATATTTATGAGGATTTTATGTTAAATTCAAAGTTTACCTGGCGGTCTAGGAGTAAGGTGTCAGACTTCTATGCTGGGGGTCCGGGGTTCAATCCTCGGTCCCGGCAAAGATTTATCTGATTGCCAAACCCTTCCTTCACCTCTGACAAGACATCTTGTGAATGTGGGGAATGCCAGGCCTCCACCGTGGTTCGGATCCCACGTTAAACTGTAGGTCCTTCATTTCATCTCACAATCAGCCTACCATTACACATTAGCGTAAGTGCGTATAACCTGAACGGGTAGTAAGACGTGGTGCTAATAATAATAATAATGTTAAATTCAAAAGCGTATTTATGAAAAAGAACCGAATTAATCTTTTAGATTGTGATGTGAATATAAACTTGTTTATTTTCAGAGGAAACTGTAGAGAAAACAAGAAAATATGTGAGGAATATCTTATATTTGTGTGTTTATTGTTTTGTACAGCACATTGTTAAAATAAACAAGTTAAGCATAATAGTATGCCTTAAACATTTAAAATAATTCAATAGGGAAATGTGAACTTAAATCAAAACACAATTGAATCAATGTGTGTCCATTTTAATAACAGAAAAAAAACACATGCAAACATTTTCTCCTGATATTTATTTGGAATTATGGTTTTTAATGTTCTTTGTCGAGGTTAAACCATCATCCATACTTATATAAATAGGAGGTCCAAATAAATAGATTATAGTGATTGAAATATGCACAAAGTTTCAATGTGACTTTTAATGCATTTATATGAAAATATTTTGCTAAAAAATTATTATATTATGTAGAGTGACTGAGTGAGCATTTTTCATTTCATGTTGAGTTTGAATGAAAATATAAGTTTTTTTTTCAAGTTTGAGTAGTAGATATTTATACAAGAAATACTTCAGGTTGAATTTCTGTAATCCATGTATAAACCATAAATAAGTATGTATATATATATATATATTTAGATTTACATTAAAAAGAAAACATTATCACACAAATTCAAATTTTAAAATAAATTTCGTATTAATTATATGTACAATTTTTTTTAGTTAGATAAAAAAAATATTGAGAGAAAGTATTTGCTTTGAAATGATATCTTAAAATTGTATAAAATGAATTGATTAATTTTTGAGAAAAAGATTGGAAATTCAGATTATTTTTTTAAATTTATAAAGTCGAGTTTGAGCAGCCACTAAAACTCGACTCAAACTCACACTCGCACTCCCCTAATAATGATCAGTCTATTGCTGTGTGACAAACTTCACTTGTGTGTTGAAGTTCTTTCTTCATCTATATTTTTGAAGTCTCGTCTAACTTCTTTCTGCACTTGCTGCCATTTTGCGACGAGCGACGAGACACCTTTCTTTTTTAGAGAAAGACCAGGTGCAAGTTTTGTCTGAAACAACAACAAAAATTATTTGAATTATAAACACATTTCTTAAAAGTCTGATTTTTAAAATTTTTAATCTCAATTTTTTTTTCTTTCCAATATTGATTCCTTAACAATTACAATTTTAATCCTTATCCATGGATCCAAATTCACATTAAATTATGTCTTTTTTTATCTTACATACAATAATGCATTTACAGAAAAAACCTAGTAAAAAACAGTCAACACGACCTTAACAATAATAATAATAATATTTAGCACAGCGTCTTACTACCCGTTCGGGTTACACGCTTTAAGTACTAATTACTCTAATGGATTAGGAATTGGGAAGGTTGAATTAGAGGAAGTGAACCCGCATTTGCGTGCAGGGAGAGTGGAAAACCATTTAGGAAAAACCACCCCAGTTCACCCGACCGAGATTCAAACCTCGANATTTAGGAAAAACCACCCCAGTTCACCCGACCGAGATTCAAACCTCGATCTCCCCGTCCTCAGCAGTAGAGCTCAACACGACAAGCGCGTTAGCCAACTACGCCACCGAGGCGGGTCAACCTTAACAAAACAGCCATGTTTTATTTGCACAAGATCACTTGAACACAATGGCAATATCGAGTACCGTCGGTACTCAAATATACCAAAATCACAACGAAATGATCGAATACTAAATATAATTGTCTTGTTGGGACTTTCATTCCCTTTGGTCTTAGAGATTATAATTAAAGGTGTCATGAACGTATGGATATTACTTTTTTCTTCTTCCGAGTGGTCTCTGTGGGAGGGGGCTCAGCTGATATGATGGGTTCTGGTTCCAGAGCTACTGGTTCTAACAGGGATGGCACCTCTGGAGTGTCCACAACAGCTGTCGGAACCTCTGCAGGACAACTCTACAAACACAATAATAAACAAGCTTTCTTAGTTTGACAATACAGATGATGTATGGTTTCGTTATGGTCTCTTAATAATATATTTCATAGGTGAGCAACTGATTACACCCAGCCCAACTGGAGGTCAAACTTGATATTTAAAATTACAGTTAGTTAAAGAAATGTAGGCTTATGAGATGTATTTTTCTTGAAATGTAATGGTCACCTATTGAAATATTTAATTTCTAAGGGTGTCATTACCATTTTTGAACAAGTGGCAGAATAAAATGGAGTGAAACCAAGAACATATAGGAATAAAACTATTTTGTGGGATCCTCAAGATCGAAAACATTATAATAATTTAAAAAAAGCTACACTCATGATGTGTAGGTCCGACATTTCAGTTAGAAATGAGAAAAAAAAATGGAGCATTGGCGAGACGAGCATTAAAAGTGAGCATTCACCGCACAAATAAGACACTTGAGTCGAGCTTTGTAATGTAATACTCAAGTCATTCTCTGCCTTTAGGTTTTTTTAGAGTAGGTCGATTTATCATTATAATCATTTGAAACTCAATTCAGCCCATGACCAATTTATAACGTGCACGATTCCCCTTAAAATGATATCCATACATTTCAAGAAGATGTGAAAAGTAAAGACTATATATTGATAGTGGTGAGATAGTTTCATCACCCGACTTGCAAATAAATAATGTATATATCTAGTTAACACGTTAGTTGTGAAGTTTATTACCTCCGACTGCTCCTCGGTGTCTGTCGACGGGGGTATGGCCCCAACAGACTCCAGATTAGCCAGGTCCAAATAGAAAGAATCCAGTTCGTCAAAGAGTGATGCCCCCATCTTCTTAGAGGCTGGCCGGAAGATGGTGTGGGTAGTAGGTGGCGCGTAAGCCATCGGGTCATACTCAACCGGAGCAGAACTTACGGACGTGTGACTGAGTGACGAGATCATGGGCATCTGCAGTAAGAAAACCCTACATTGTATTACACTTATACAAATGAACGATATCACACTGAGAGTCAACAAAGAAACAAATTATACAAACATGTCGGTATTTAATAAACATTAAAACCCGCTTCGGTGGCGTAGTCGGCTAACGCGCTAGTCGTGTTGAGCTAGACCGCAGAGGATATGGAGATCGAGGTTCGAATCTCAAGTCGGGTGAACTTGGGGTGGTTTTTCCTAAATGGTTATCCACTCTTCTTCCACACAAATGCGGGTTCACTTCCTCTAACCAACCTTCCCAATTCTTAATCCATTAGGGTAATTAGTACTTAAAGCGTATAACCCGAGTGGGTAGTAAGACACACTGCTAAATATAATAATAATAATAATAAACATTAAAAGGAGGATAGAAAGGCAAGGCCTACACGCTTGACAAAAATAATGTAGAGCTTAAAAATTCAGAACTAAAACACATGACAATTTTCAGGACGCATTAAACACCTTCAACAGAAGAGAGTAAAACACTGACCGGACTTTGAAATCATTGTTACTAGGATCCTGTAGTTGTTTGTTCAAACTTGTGTCTTGATTGGTAGGTTTTTTACTACTACTACTGGATACATATATAATAAAATATATACTCTTGCGAGTGGTACTGCTGTGAAGCAAAGGGTAGAAAAAGATATGGTTAACTCAGGTTAAGATCAGGAGTGTGTGTCTGGATTTTGTTATAAATTGGGTGACCTGGTGGTCTAGGGGGTAAGGTGTCAGACTTCTATGCTGAGGGTCCGGGGTTCAATCCTCGGTCCCGGCACAGATTTATCTGATTACCAAA
>CABEEJ010003613.1:34284-45163 GCA_901482245.1 Timema douglasi | reverse complement strand
GGGTCCTAGATGGTTTTCCACTCTCCTTCCACGCAAATGCGGGTTCACTTCCTCTAATTAAACCTTCCCAATTCCTAATCCATTAGCGAAATTAGTACTTAAAGCGTATAACCCGAACGGGTAGTAAGACGCGATGCTAAATAATAATAATAATAATAATAATAATCTCTTGCGAGAGTGATAACTTACGACTATTTGACCACCAAAGCCGGTGACATTAATATAGGTTTGAATTTTATTTTATCCTAAATATTTACCTTGCTCTGAATTTGCTGTATAAATGAACAAGTTTAAAAATAAATGTATAAAATGTCGTTACTCCAAACGTCTGATAGAACTTTTTTCTTTTAAAAGTACCCTCCCTCCCGTATGTCCTTCGATTAAATAGCCGAGTTATTACTAACAAGGTCTCAAACGATGGTTCCACTTCAGAACATAACATCAAACAATACCTTTTATTTTGCCTGTTCGGAAAAAACTTCAAAGTAGCTTTTAAAACAGATTCTCAAAAATATATATGCTTACTTTCAAACTACCATACTTGCCCTAATAACCTCTTTTCCGAATCATCTCGGGAGCATTAATGTGATTGGTGGGAGCAAAGAATTACCTCCTTATTTTGGGGTTTGACGTTTTAAGAGCGCTTTCCGCCAAAGTATAGAAACTATGCCAGGTTGAGTCATGCAAAGAAGTACCTCCTTATTTTGAAGTCTTGACGTTTTAAGAGCGCTTCCCGCCAAGGTTAGAGAGACTATACCAGGTTAAGTCATGCAAAGAAGTACCTCCTTATTTTGAAGTCTTGACGTTTTAAGAGCGCTTCCCGCCAAAGCATAGAGACTATGCCAGGGTGAGTCATGCAAAGCAGTACCTCCTTATTTTGGGGGTTTGAAATTTTAAGAGCGCTTTTCTTTAAGTTATTAAGATTATTCAAGGTTGAGTCATACAAAGAAGAACTTAACTATTTTGAGGTATTGTAGTTTTAACTTTTAAGTTAACTTCCCTCCAAGGTGTAAGAACTATGCCAGGTTGAGTCATGCGATGAACAAACAGAGGTATCTTTGTCAAGAGTGCATTGATATTTGCACTTAGGGCTTAAACAGCTATTTTAAGGTGGGTATAAAGGGTACGGGAACTATGGTAGGTATTTGTGCAGACTTTATAACAAAAAAAAACACTTTTTTGATATAATAAATAAAATGGCGCTTACTTAGATACGTTTAGTTTAAATTTCTACTCATAGTAAGTAATCTCAACAAGTCTTGAATAATTTTCGTGGGCATGATGGCATAAGATACATTTCTGGTCAAACGCTGCAATGCCCAAAATAAATATAAGATACATTTTGGTTTTAGTATATGTAGGTGACCTGGCGGTCTAGGGGTAAGGTGTCAGACTTCTATGCTGGCGGCCGGGGTTCAATCCTTGGTCCCGGCAAAGATTTATCTGATTACCGAACCCTTCCTTCACCTCTGACAAGACATCTTGTGAATGTGTGGAATGCCAGGCCTCCACCGTGGTTCGGATTCCACGTCAAACTGTAGGTCCTACATTTCATCTCACAGTCACCCTACCACTACACGTTAACGTAAGTGCGTATAACCCGGATGGGTAGTAAGACGCGGTGCTAATAATAATAAGTACTAATTACGCTAATGGATTAGAGGAAGTGAACCGCATTTTTGTGGAGGGGGAGTGGAAAACCATTATAGGAAAAACCACCCCCCAGTTCATCCGACCGAGATTCGAACCTCGATCTCCCCGTCCTCAGCAGTCGAGCTCAACACGACTGGCGCGTTTAGCCAACTACGCCACCGAGGCGGGTGCGTATATCATTATGATTCAAATTATGATAAAATTATATTTGATAATAAAAGGTTATAGTCGCACCTAAATATCACCCACCCTAATCGAAGGTTAGAGTTTCTTTAGTACATATGTGAATAACCTGAACGGTTAGTAAAAATGGCGATGAAAGAAATAATTAAAAGGTTCTTCATATGAAAATTGGACAGAACTATATGAGTCAGATTCCCGGTTTCTCTATATCTTGGATAGAAGGGAGTAAGAGAGAAGGGTGTTTACCTTGGAAAAAGAGGGGGATGATGGAGTCTAATGGAAAGCTAGGGGTTGAGGCACGAGGTCAGATTACCCGGAAGAGGGTGGAGTATGGGATGTAGGAGGGGGGAGGGATGGTCAGAATTTACCAATGTCTCTCTGATACGTTAAATCTGAGAAGACACGGAGAAGTAGAGAGAAAGGCTGTCGGGGGTACAATGCAACATTATTTCGGGCGGAAATTTAATATTATGATATCCCGTCAGAAGCGAGGCAGGCGTCCTTTGCTTGGGTGGGAAAAAAACAAACAAAAAACTTCTAAAATATATGGGGGAGGAAAAAAAAAAGAAATATTCATAAACGTATGATCAAACCTTAAAAAGAAATAAAATTAATTACATACTCAAACTATTATAATAGTTGCCAAATACGGTTGGAGCCGTAACTAAATATAATATTCTTTAAATTGAAAAATGACACCTGGACACGATCACCGAACCCTGGACCTTTGGCCTAGTACTCCAATTCTATTACCACTGGGCTATCCAGGAGTTGCCCAGTGTTAAAGGTAATTCTTCACTTAAATTTTAAGGTAGAGTCTGTGATAGACGTACGGAAAATCGTCAGCTACGATTGAGCACGTCCAAAAAAGACTACCTTAAAATGAATTGATAATGTCCTTGAGACCAGCTTCGGAGGCCGCATGGTCTAAAGCGCTACTTTCGCAGTAGACTAGACTGCCCATGACGGGGAGATCAAGGTTTCGAATTCGGGTTCGTGTACTGAGGGTGGTTTTACAAAATGGTTTTCCCATTCTCCCTCCACGCAAATACGGGTACACTTCATATAAATATAATCTCCCTAACCCCTCGAACCATTATCATAATTTGTACATAGGCGTATAGCCCGAATGGGTAGTAAGACGCGGTGATAAAAAATAAAATGACCCTTAACATGGAACAACTCCTAAAGAGCTCAGTGGTAAGAGCATTGGCGTGCTAAACCAAGGATCAGGGGTTCAATTTCCGTGTCCAGGTATCCTTTTGTCAATTTAAAGATACAATTAATTAACAAAACTCGTGTGGCGACCTGGCGATCTAGGGGTAAGGTGTCGGACTTCTGTGCTGGGGGTCCGGGGTTCAATCCTCGGTCCCGGCACAGATTTATCTGATCGCCAAACCCTGGAATGCCAGGCCTCCACCGTGGTTCGGATCCCACGTTAATCTGTAGGTCCTCCATTTCATCTCACAATCACCCTACCATTACACACTAGCGTAAATGCGTAGAACCCGAACGGGTAGTAAGACGCGATGCTAATAGTAAAAAAATAAAATAATAATAATAAAACTCGTAGACTTTATACTGTAATAGATTTTTACGGTCAGCGCTATCTTCATCGGTGGACGCGCGTTCTAAATAGTCAATCTCATTTAGTCTGGATTACCTGTAAAGGGGTGATTAGGGCTCGAATCTCAAATGGATGTTCTGTTATAATTCGGGAGAAATTTCATAGATAGAGGAGATGTGATTATACGTCTATGATTAAGTTTCTGTGTCACCTTATCCCGTCACTGTATTCTGACACTAATAACGTCACCATACACCTAGCGAACAGTCTAGTGGAGGCTCATGGGGCAGAAGGGGGAGGCTTTGTCACGTCAATGTGTTATCCCCTTTAAATTGGCCCGCAAGCCGCGACTAGTCCCCATCGCTAGAGAAACTGCCTTCATTACGTCACGCGGAATAGTAACGAGATTGTTTCTTTTTATGTTATCTTAACATCTTTTCCGTCGTGTTATCGATGGTGTTTTTTTTTTTGTTTGGTTGATTAACTTACCACAAATTCGCTTCGGTCACCACAAGTAGCGAATTGGATTTTTTTTTAAAAGTGTGGCTAATTCTCGTTAACCAGCTCTCGCAGTAAAAAAAAAGTTCTGACGTCATGTGCTGGTTGTAACATGATATTTCCTCCATATCATTGGAAGTATTACGCATGTTCATTGAGTTTAGATATTCAGCCCATGCTTCTGTAAGCTGTCAAGACAAAAATATTGTCAAATTTCGCATTGAATTGTCTTAAATCTTTAATTTGAACCATTCTAAACATTTGAGTCTGTAGCAGTTATAACTCTGAGTAGTTAAAGGTCGTGTCCGAATGGTCAGCGCACTACGCACTACGCATTTTAGTTAAAATGCGTTTTAAATAGAATAAATAAACGTTAACTCCTATATAAAAAATCTATTTGTTGTGTAATTTGTTAATTAACATTTATTAACATTCTCAAGTAGCACAAAAATCTCGTTTTAAAGGAAATATATTCAGTGAAATTATAAATAATAATAGTATAAGTATAGCTAGGAATAATATTTTATTAATATAACAAGATTAATAACGGGGAAAGAATCATTTAATAATACTGTATTGCTACCACTAAGGTCTCCGAAGAATGCGCATATGGCAAAATAGACAAAACACCATAAAAAATCAATCTCTTTGACATGAAAACACAGCTTTTATAGTTTGCCACTAGATATCTCTAAGTGTATTGTGATGTCCGAATAGCTTAAAGGTGCGTTTAGACTATGCCTTTTTTTAATGCAATATGTGGCATACAACTGGACCCACCGGAGTGGCACGTTGGTGCATGCGACTGCGACTGCGCATGCCCCAATTGTAGTGCGCCTGGCCGCCGGTAGGGGTAAGTGCTCTCGAGATACTCGTGGGAGCATGTTGCAACACTCTTTGTCTGTAGTGACGGGTCGAACCATCTCGTTGAAGCGAGCTAGCTCACATAAGCTCGCTCGCTCACTCAAAAGAGTCGTTCATATGAGTCATATCGTTCACCGCATTGCTGTCTCGCTCCCAATCCTAAACTTGATGAGCGAGCGCTAACTAGTTCTCACAATTCCCGTTCCGAGCGTGCAAATCTGTCTCTTTCCTTTCAACTTATGAACGAATTAAGTTTTATGTTTAATTTATCCGAATCCTATTGTTTTTGATTATTTAATTCTATTACTTACTCATATTACTTATAATAATTAACCTTAGCATATAACCTTTAGTGTCTAATTCACAGAATTATGTCTAAGTGATGATAAGAAAAATTGTTAGTTTAATATTGTAGACAGTGCTGCTATCTAGTAACGATAGTAAGCATTTATAGTTGATTTTTTCTTAGTAGCGAACGAAGAACGACAGAAGAGTTGTGAATGACAAACACTTCCTGACTCTTGCCAGAGCGGATGTACGAGAGCGAAAAAGTCGTGAGTAATGGTGGCGTGAATGACTCGCTCGCGAAGCGAGAGTCGTTCGATTTGAATGACTCGCTCACGAGCGACCCATCACTACTTCTCTGACAGTCAATAAAGAACTATTAAAAGGTATCGTCGTTTATTTTTTTAGTTATGTATTTGTTGTGTAGGGTTTTTTTCCGTGAAAGTGTGTGTTGTGTTCACCATGATAGAGCGGAGTGCTGAAAAAAAAATTGAGTTTATATATGACTTATCAGATCCATCCATTGTTGTGGCGGTCATCACACAACGACTATAAAAAATCGCGTAAGACTTAGAGACGCAATGCAATCACCAGGTGAAACATATGACATGGATTCTAAGACAGTGTTGAACAAAATTAAGAGTCTTCGTTCATATTTTCACCAAAAATATTTAAAACATTAAGAATAGAAGTAAATATGGTATGTCTGTTGATGAAACTGTAACTTCACCCTACCCACTAAAAGGTAGAAGGTACTTTAAAAAAACAAAAACAAGAATAAGCGATGGTATCTGATGCTTATCAGTATTAAATCTGTGAAGGACACTTAAGGTTTACCAGTCAACTATTTTTGGTGATGTAATAGCATCTAAACTACGAAGTTTAAATACTTTTGTGCGACAAATTGCTCAGTTTGCTATCAACACTGCTGGAGTAGGAAATGCAAACTGACTATCCAGTTAATCACAGCCCAGTAGATAACAATGCAGCAACAATTAGAAATCCAGTTAATCACAGCCCAGTAGATAACAATGCAGCAACAATTAGAAATCAATTTTCACCATCTTCTAGTACGGCTTCAACCGGAGCGGGTCTCTTCCACAGCATTCACGGGAACCGAATCCCAAATCATTGTCACCTAAATATCCACAAAGACCAAATTCTGTATACTCATCGCGCTAACGATTCAAGTGTTGGATTTATACCTTTATAGCGAGCATAGTTTATAGGTTTAAAACTATATATTCTTTAAATTAGCACTAATTTACTTAGTTACTCCTTTTGTCATTCATGTCACACTTAAATGCTTGAAATAAATGAATTTTAAACATTAACAGAAGATTTTATTTATTATAGCTTACAACACAATTTTGTCTGTTCCAATTAAATATTTAATTATTTATATCAAATACTACTATACAACTAATTAAATATTTTTTATAGTAGTAATTAATAACAAATTAATCTACAACTTTGTAGTAAAGCCGTTGCGACCTTTTTTTAAACTCCCCTTCACATGACCATACATTGCCCTGACGATGGCCACGCATATTTCTGGAATTATGAGTGAAATCAATGACACCGACATTTTAAACTGTTACATCAAGCTCTGATAACTGTCACCTGTTGCCAAAAATACGAAGAGTGATCGATAATCGTGTACTTGCTGCTGGTATAGCATCCCTGAATGTAATATCTTGTTTTGAAATGTGTAGCTCAACCATACTCAGCAAAATATCAGAATAACTTGTGTAGTTCTTAAACAATCAACCTCCATCTAATTCGTGCATCTCTGAAAGTATTCCTGCACTTAATGAACGTGATTATAGAAACTGACTCATCCATAACTCACGACTCTTTCTTTTCTTTTGACGTCGTAAAATGACGATAGCTGCAGCGACGCCTGCAGCAAGTACTTCCCGCGCAGACGCCTCTAACGCAGGTAAAGAGATGCAAGAGTGTAAAACAGGTCGGGTTGTATAAGGCAAGAAGCACCGAAAGAGGCATGCCTCTGCGCGTATAGTGTTGCATGAAAAAGAGGCATACGTATAAACGCACCTTAAGGCAAAGTGTGCACTTAAGGGTGCCAGAAATGTATTTTATTTAATAATAATAATAATAATTATTATTATTATTAGCACCGCGTCTTACTGCCCGTTCGGGTTATACGCATTTACGTCTAATATGTAATGGTAGGGTGATTGTGAGATGAAATGGAGGACCTACAGTTTAACGTGGGATCCGAACCACGGTGGAGGCCTGGAAGTCCACACATTCACAAGTTGTGGTTAATACACGCCTTGTCAGAGGTGAAAGAAGGGTTTGGTAATCAGATACATCTGTGCCAGGACCGAGCATTGAACCCCGGCCGCCAGCACAGAAGTCCGAAACCTTACCCCTAGACCGTCAGGTCACTTGTTTTATTAAAGTGTGCAGTAAAGTGCAAAAGTGTGTAGTGCGCAGACTATTCTAACACGGCCAAAGTGTTTGTTTTGAATAAACTTGTTCAAAAACTGACCCGATTCGGTGGCGTAGTTGGTCTAACGCGCTTGTCGTGTTGAGCTCGACTGCTGAGGACGGGGATATCGAGGTTCGAATCTCGGTCGGGTGAACTGAGGGTGGTTTTCTTAAATGGTTTTCCACTCTTCCTCCACACAAATGCGGGTTCACATCCTCTAATTCAACCTTACCAATTACTAATCCATTAGAGTAATTAGTACTTAAAGCGTATAACCCGAATGGGTAGTAAGACGCGGTGCTAAATATTATTATTTAAAAACTGTGTGTTTTTTAAATGTTAAATATGTTGATTGACTGGGAGATCGGGGGTTAGAATCCCAGTTGTGTGTACTGAGTATTGTTTTTCCATTCTTCATCCACCAAAATGCGAGTACATTTCTTCTAAATTCAACCTTCCTCAACCTTAACTCATTAGTGTACTTAATACATAAACTTACAAACCGAACTGATAGGAAGACGTGGTGCTGAAAAAAAAAAGTTTATACCAGAAATTTAACAATTATATAGCTCCACTTCACACCACCAAAAAAATCTTTTTTTCGTGACAAATGAACTCACGATGTTTAGGCGGAATTTTAGACCGGCGGAAGTAACGTGACGTCACAATTCCCGTAGGAAATTTGCCCAAGACTTTCTTCTGGTGGTTTTAGTCCTATTCCCAGAAGGAAACGTTGATGTGACGCCAAGCAAGAGAGGGTAGGAACTTTAGTAATGAGTTGTCGCTTCCCCCTCGCCCCTCCCCTCCCCCTTATTTCCTCCCATTCCCTCAATCCTACCACCAACACAGTATCGTACCTAAATACAGAATAGTGAAGAGCTTATTACAAGTTTATTACTTGTATGTGGCCTAGTTTGAAAATAGTTGTCCCCTCACAAGGGTACGACTATATTCAACTATCCTCCCAACATGGTTCAACATTAATCTTCAAGAAAAACTTGTTTTGGTTTTCATGTAATTAAACATTACTCCTCTCCCAACAGGGTTAAACAATATTCTTCAAGATACATTTGTTATGATGTTCATAGCTATTCTAAAGTATTTCTACCCTTCCAACAGGGTTCATCAATAATCCACGAGCTCTATTTGTTTTGAATTTCATAGATGTATTAAAATAATTACTACCCTCTCATCAAGGTTAAAAAATAATCTTTAAGCTACATCTCTTAGTTTTCATAGCTAAGTTAAAATATTAGTACCCTACCAACAGGGTTCATAAATAATCTAAGAGATATATTCGTTTTGGTTTTCATAATTATCTATGTTAAAATATTACTAGCCTCCCAACAGGGTTCAGCAATGATCTTCAAATCACGTTTGTTTTGGTTTTCATAGCTATGTTAAAATATTAATACCCTCCCAACAGGGTTCAATTATAATCTTCAAGATACATTTTTTCTTGTTTTCATAATTATCTAAGTTAAAATATCTATAGCCTCCCAAAGGGGTATAGCAATTATCTTAAAGAGAGACTTGTTTTGGTTTTCATTTGTTGAAATATTCATAAGAACAATACTGTGAACAAGAACAGTTTCTGAAACAAATATTACTCAATATATCACCTATTGCACACGCATGTTGATCGCGTAGTAATATTTCATCACGTGACTGTCATATTCAACCTAATTTTATGTGCTCAAGGGAATAAATAACTTATATATACAAACAAATACAGCAGTATTATTAATACGCGGTGCAATCGCACGGTGATTTAACCCGGCCCAAACATTACCTTGTAGGCTTACTCTAATCACGTGTCTGTCATGCGAGTAGTCGCCCCCCCGTGGGGCAGCCACCTTCTATGATCACCCGGCCCAACATTACACCGGAGTTTCTCAACATTTCCGAATCACTTGATCGGTTTGACGGCCTAAGCCTTTCATCAGCACATGCACCGATGATTATACAATTTCACCGTAACTTTGAGTTACAAAAGGAACCGCCCCCATTTTAACCTTCACGCATAACTCTTTTATTTGATTCATACTAACCACTCCAAATAGTATCGAGACTAATTATCTTCCTACAATAGTACTCTTCTCTATTGTAGTTCTCGTAGTTTCGTTCTATATCATTAACAATTCTGAACGATATAACACAAGAATATAAAACAAAAATAAACTCTATACAAAATAAAACTAATCATGTACTTACCGATTGTATCTTCTATATAGCGCAACCAAGACGGGCCAACACACGTGGTATCCTAGTTGGGGGAGTGGACAGAGCGAGCTATGATGTTCCAACAGTTGACGTCCACAACGACTTGATCAACGATACACTAAAGTGGGCCGGTCAGGAATTGCCTTGATCTAGAGGAAGACTGCTTACCTGCCCTCTGATGGGAGGGACGTGAATTACATCCACAACATCAGGAGATTGAAGAAATATCGTTTGGGAGTCAGATGGAACTCTGACAACAAGTGGTCTACATGATGATCGAAAGCATCTAGAAAGCCGAATTGATGTCGCCGACCGAGTGTTCTGTTCTCCTACCTTGCGTCCCTAACAACGAAACCCTATAAAGAGTGATGTTTATGTTTACTAAAATGATTCTTCGATTTCAACGCTTCAAGGATGAGTGCTGTCCTGGACTTGGACAGTGTCAGGATAAACATGCATTAAATTCTACGGACATAATCTATGGTGGTTTATATTTTGAACTCTAATTTAAATTTAAAACTTTTAGTGTTATCCAGATTAGGCGTCGTTAACTTTTATAATCTCAATTTTTTATTTACTTGAACATATATATTGAAATGAAACTCTATTTATCTTCTGTCGCCACTTGGGCGCTAGGGTCTGTCACGATACTTAATAATTGTGATTATCTAAAAAGTCTTAATTGAATTTGCATTTTTAGTTTATTTTCTCTGATCGATAAAATTAATATATTTTGAGACGAATTGACATATTTTTCAAATACTTTTCTATGCTTTGTTTCAAGTATTGTATTATCTTTATTATTAACAAGTAGAGTTCTTGTTGACGTTTCCGGTTTTTGTGTCGAGATTCGATAGTTCCGCGGAATTTGACTAAAGTCTGTTAGCCAAACTCTCGTGTCATTTAAAATATCTGAGATATATTTGATATTTATATCAACGTTTTGAAGTCTGCATTCACTGGAGTGAATCAAAACACTTTGGTAACATTTTAAAGATTCCCATAAGAGTCTTATTTTGTCATGATATATTATTATCACCACGTCTTACTACCCGTTCGGGTTATACGCACTTACGCTAATGTGTAATGGTAGGGTGATTGTGAGATGAAATGGAGGACCTACAGTTTAACGTGGAATCCGAACCACG